>JAGKTI010002780.1:25554-44844 GCA_018397915.1 Birgus latro
GAGAGAGAGAGAGAGAGAGAGAGAGAGAGAGAGAGAGAGAGAGAGTCATGGTACTGAAAGGCTTAAGCTGGTGACCTCGATAGACATTGACTAGGACAGCGAGTTTGATCAATTAATAACCTTTTCAGCCCTAGAAGTAATGTCCAATACCATTTAAAACCTCGTTAATTAGAGTTAAATAGGTAAGTCATTATCCCAGGTTTATTGGCTAATTGAGGTAACTTTTGGATTTTTTTTTAATTTTAAGATTTTTGGAGTCCACCAGAGGCACGACGAATATTTTGCCTTTAGCCAGGGTGGAATATTTTACTCATCAGTCGAGATTTTGAAGAAAAATATAATGGCGCGTGGAGGACAGGAAGTTTAAAATATATCTCTTCCTCAATGCGAAAAAGATGAGTGGAAGAAGGGTGGAAGGATGTGAAGGAGGGTGATGGGGAAGGAGGATGTGGAGGAACGAAGTTGATAAGTAGACCTATGTGAAGGAAGGGAGAAGTGTGGTAGGATGTAAAGGATGATGGTGTGGAAGGAGGAAGTTGATAAGTATGTGAGAGAGGATGGTGTGGAAGAGAGGAAGAAGTTGGGATGTAACTGAAGGAGGACGGTAAAGAAGGAAGGAAGGAGGAAGATGGGAAGCAGGACGATTTGGAGGGAAGTAGAGCAAAGGGGAGAAAAGAAAAGGGTGAGAAGAGAACAAAGCTTTTAATACAGGTGTACCTCGGAATTGATAAAGCTGTGTATACTATGAAGGAAGATGATTTGGAATGAAACGACGGAACACAGATGATTACAGATATACGTGGAGAAAATGTTGTTGTTATTATTGCTGTTGGTGTTGTTGCTTTGTTGTTGTTGTTGTTGTTGTTGTTGTACTTGCCTGAAATAAGCCTCTGCCACACAGGGCCAGGCAATAAAGAAACACTTATGTGCTCCAAGACAGCTTCACAATAGACTGCAGATCCTTTGTTTCTCCTGGCTTTCGCTGCATGCAATCACTGTCTGCCACTCAAAACTTTAAATATACTTACTTATCTATATGTTGTTAAAGGCCTAAGTCCAGGCCTTATTCAGGGTACTTCCGAAAAAAAAAAAATCTCCATGCCCTTTCAGCTCTACTCACCCACCCTCTCTTTTGCCACTCCAAGTCGCCTATCTTCGTGTGTGTGTGTGTGTGTGTGTGTGTGTGTGTGTTTATTCTTTCGTTTATTAATTTATCAAACACCTAATCCAATGCTGTCGACAAAAATGCCCCTTTAGCACCACTCACTACCACTTAACTCTTGTCATTTCAAGTCCCCTTCTCTAATGTACCCCTGAAATTCCCATCTCCTCGCTGTGATATAAATCCCATCTCTCTCACGTCAGACGCCTAATCTTCCCGCCGGCCTAAGCTGTCTTCTCTCGTTTACTCTGTTCACTTTATTCACCATGTAGCTCAGGATGACATACAAAGTTCTGTACCTTTATCCTCATTGTTATTCAGTAAGTTGAGTTCATTTGATGCTCACTGGATGCTTTTGCTGATCAATGGAAGCTTGGGTTTTTAAATGTCTGTGCTTATAAATATTTGTTAATGGTTGTAAATTAATGCATGTCAGAAAAAGCTTTTACATGTAAATTGGTGTTATTCTGTAAATTAACGTTATTGTTGAAAAAGCTAATTCCCACTTGACATTCATCTCGAATATCACCGTTTCTGTTTACACTTGCACACACACACACACGCGCGCGCGCGGATCAGTCCCACTCACTTTTACACGCATTTACAAATCGTGTTTATAGATATGATAATGTCTGCAAAGATACGATAGTGCTTGCAAAACTGTCATGCTCTCCTTTCTTTATTACATTTTTGTTCTTTTACCTCAGCAGTCATATACTGTATACAATAGATTTTTTTATTTTTTAAATCGAAACACTCATGTTTGCCAATAGACTCTTTTTCCACAATTCAGTCAGTGTTCACCTAGATTCAACGATTTCGCAAAGCATGGAATATTTTAGCAGCCAGTGGACTAATTAGACTAATTATTTTTTTTAACCACTCCTGAAATATCCTTATTGTTCACTACTGTTTAGAAGGGATCAGTCTGCAAGCTCTCTTACGTTGTTTTTCTTTCCACAAAATTGCCCGTTACCTAAAGCAAGCACTCTTCCAACATGCAAGAGATAGAAACGCACGCCTTAAAATGGCAATACTTGGCTATTAATATCAGTCGTCCATACTGAAACATGCTAGGTTGTCTCGTTCAGGACTGCTGTGATGTTACTGACGTGGGTAGAGGGAGTTCCTCAGTCCTGTGGATGATCACTTTTTGCCTAATATCCTTTTGCTTACAAATAATGGCCCATGATCGTAAGTAACTATTTATTTATTTATTGATCTATTTAATGAATCAGTTTTTCTGGTTCCAAGCATCCAGGTCCTGCCTTTGTCTCCTATGAATTTTGCATTAAAAATATTCTGTACAATTCATCCACAGTGCCAGTGCCAAAAATATCTGCAGGCTCCAGTATCCCCACTGACGCCTGTTCCAGTAAATATATGTCCATATGTGAAATAAACCCAATTCAGAATAAAGGCTTGTGCTCGTAAATAACTGTTAATGTTTCCAAATAAACACTAGTCCCTGCCAACAAACCATTATACTTGACAATAATCGTTAGCGTTTGTCAGTATAGGGGTCTCTCCTCCGGTTACTTTTTTCTTTATTTAATATTTTTGGTTTCAGAAAATAGAAATGCTGTGTTCGTCAATGGATTATTCTGGAGCCACTACATGCTTGTGGGTTTCCTTTGTAATACGATGATAAATACAGCCATTTTAAAATCATTCAGGTTTCAAACAATTAGACTATGTTTTATATCAGTTTTATATCTGCAGGTAGTCGCAGATGTACACACGTTGTATGTTTTTATCTCTCCTAATTGAACAAAAATCATCCGCTACTGCCTAGAAGGAAACAATAAAATGCGTCCTTACACTGAAAAGGTTACTCTACGTAGGTTTAATCATTCTGAGTCCTGGGATGTTTTCGGGTAAATAATGGTGTTTAATATTTGTCTGAGTAATAAAACAGCAAGTCCAGTGCAGGAAAAGGACTAATCATTATCGTTTCTGACTGACTGCTGAGCTATCCCACAGGTAAGCAAAAGACTCGAATGATGTGCTAAATACCGTACCAAAGTGTGTCTGCAGTAACAAAAGGCTTCGACTGCTGTGCTTGAGCCTCATGGGACTGATAACGAAGCATACATGACAGCAAGAGAGTACGATGAGTTCAGGTAGCAGCTTTTACCTACATAGTGTGGCTGATACATACTGAAAACTCCTAATAAAGCAGCGGTAGTGTAATATCTGCGCGCCTAATCATTAATCTTTATTCCTCGGGAGATGACTTTACTTTTACCCTTTACTTAAAAAATCACGGATGATACAAATACAATGCACTGTTTTTGCTGCCACCGAAAAAAAAAGCCAGTTCGGTTCATACAAGTTATTAAGTACACAATTTTCAATACAGGAAGACACATATAAACTACACTAGACGGACACAGATACACAAATAAGCAGAAGGAATGCAATTTATAATCTTAAACTCAAACAGCAACATCAAAATGACGTATTATTGTTTTATGAATGTGTTTCGTGTAATTGGCGTCGCTTCCGCAATCAGATGAGGACAATTTGTGTGAATTTCCCTCGATTTTCCGTATTCGCTGTATAAGTATTGGGAAGGAAGAATGTAAGTGTCCTTAATGAGAGGAGTTTTGTACATTGCTAACTCAACTAACTTTCTAGCGGGAGAGAGTGAGAGAGAGAGAGAGAGAGAGAGAGAGTGTGTGTGTGTGTGTGTGTGTGTGTGTGAAGTTGCTATATTGTGACATACTTTAGAACAGCATACTTTATTTTCTTTCCATTGCTTCAATAGTAGGAGAGGATCTGTATAATTATGTATGCTTTTAATTCACGTATAAGGGATAAAAACAGACGTGCTTGTGTTCCCAGAGAGAGGACAGGAGTGTTGTATGCCACAGAGCTGACAGAGACCGTCCTTCCTGCTTTTCTTCCGCTTCCCCCACACAAGGAAGGACACATAACGTAAACATAATCACACATTACCGAGGGAATCCAGACTGACTTCAGAACAACGGCCACCGAACAGCGTCAGTAAAAGACATTCGTTTGTTACCATTATATACAGATGGTTTTATGTATTTTGTATTTGGATATTTCTCGCCAGTGTTTTGCAAATTTTATACAGAAGCACTTCGTTCAGACTTTATATTTAATGCTTCGTAGTTATTGGCATATCAGATAAAATGAATGAAAGTGCTATTCCTTTTTAAAGTTCAGTATCTAAATCAACAATATATAGTGTTGACTGAAGTAAGGATGGCCACACTAAGCCTTATCTTCGTGCTGTTCTGGTTGCTAAATAATATAACCAAAAATCTAAGGAATTCTCAGTGTTTCTAAAAGTATATGTGTTTCCCCCGTAGACTTAACGAATAGTCTCTGAAAGTATGTGTTGCCCCCGTAGACTAATTTAGCAGTGCGAGTGGGGTATAGTGAGTTGCCCCGCCCCCCGTAGATTTATGTAGTAGTGCGGGTGGGGTATAACAGATGGCGGTAGTAAGGGAGGGAGATGGATAGACTCAAGGCAAGATTTGTTTACATGTGGCCAATGAGAACTTTCCCGTCTTCCTTGCTGGGTATTTGGCCCGAACCTTTCCCCCACTCAGTCTTCTCTTTAACAGGTGATGATGCTCGTGTGTTGTGATCGCATTGTGGAAATTACGGGTAACTTTCATGGGGTAACTCTGATATTTTGCTCCAGCTGACGCCAGACGATTTTATTAAGCTGTGTGGGAATAGAGAAGTGAAAAAGTGCCAATACAAGACGCCGTTCACTTTAACCTGGCCCATAACTGCCCTCTCAGTATTGTCTTTGTTGAGCTGTGGCAATAGAGTAACACTAGAATATGATGCTGGTCACGAAGAAGTGCTATGGAATGGATATGGAGCCGTGGTACAGCCTTATCCTGCCACCGAAATAAGCTGCCAAAGGACGGAAATCTGGACCAAGTTTGAGTGAGTGATCTATAGTGCGATATAACCCTCTCATGGTCGGGAAGAGTCCTATTCTGTGCCAGCTAACGACAGACGTAATATATTCAGGTGAGAGTGAGTCATAGGAGCCAAGGAGTGTCGAGTGTTGAATATTCCGTTCGTGACGTGAAGTGAATCCGATGAAATAAGTGAAGATATAGCTTAATTAAAGTGGTGTGTAGAAAAAAAAAGAAAAATATAATAATAATAATAATAATAATAATAATAATAATAATAATAATAATAATAATAATAATAATAATAATAAGTCTGTGAAAATCAAAGTTGAAATTAGAGTGTGATGATCCTTCTCTACAAATACCAGATAAAGAAGTGGTGTTATACAGAAAGGGTGATTTCTTGGCGCAGTTATTTCAAGGTGAGTATTATTAAACCACTGTTATTTATGCTATTTACCTGGGAATATAATTTGCCTTGTTCACTGCCCCACCTTCCATGTTTCCTTGAGATTCATTTGGTTATTTTATCTACATCTTTGATAGTTTCAGTGATTGCAAAGCTGGTATTTCAAGCATTGATTTTTCCTAGGAGGCTAAAGCTGGCAGGAAAGAAGTCTGTGTTAAAACTTCTATGGTCTTCGAAAATTTACAAAAAATAAGTGAGCATTTTAACGCAGTACCAAGCAAATGGAATGAGATCAAGCTTCATTATCTCGAAACGGTAGACTTGTAAAGAAAGCATCGGTTCTCCTTCCTCTCCCTCCCTCTCCCCCCCCCCCCCCACACACACACCACACAGCGAGCGAGAACACGACTAACACGCACACGCACACACTACATGGATGCGTGGATTAACTCTCAGCCAAGCAATGTCCTTGTTATGTATATACTTGAATTGCCTATTTAACATTTTCTGACCAGACGAGTTAAGGAAATTGTCAGCAGACGAAAGGTTAAAGATTCTAGTCTCCTCCAGAAAGAGTCAAGGTTATGAGAGTTTGTGTGTGTGTCTAGAAAGAGTTTATTTAGCGCATAGTACAATGGTATATGTTTGCTTATTCAGATACTAATGCATTTCTGGCTTTTCGTTACCCTAAATCAGAACTACAGTATATATACCTTTCATGCTATCCTCTGCATCTAGTTTATACAGCAAATCAACCAGAAATTCATTCCCTATTTATGTAGGATTATTCCAGCTGGGATAACACGAGCCATTTATATCGTAAGCGGAATCACATAGTACGTCAAGGTTATAGGGCAAAGTCAAATATTCGGCCTCAACACGAGTAGGTGGGCGCGGGTATTGCACTCTCCAAATGTCCTCCTCTCTCTCTCTCTCTCTTTTCTTTTTTCCCTTCTTTTTGTTATTCTTCATTTTTGTTTTGTTACCTCGACTTCCCTACTTCATTTTTTTTTTCTTTTCTTCTTTCATACTTCCTTGATCCTGGTATCTCTCATATTCACCCCTTGACACTTATAATTCCATTTCTGCAGCATTCGAGGAGGTATTTCCTACTCAGTGTTCAGATGCACAGGGGAGTGTTCTCTATACCCCTTGTACTCTAACTTGGCTTAAAATTGCCATCTCTCCATCATGAATAAGGAGTTGTAACAAGAGATTAACACTAGAACAGGGCTAGTCACGAAGTAGTGCGACGGGAAGGACGTAGAACATACAGCATTTTTTTTCTGCCATGGAGCTACGTGAAATAAACTGCAAAATGACGGATATATGGGCCAAGTTAGGATGAAAGTGGTATAAATTCCAGTATATCTTAATCCCAGCGGGTCTCCTGTTTATAGTTCGTTCTTTTTGACTTGGCAGAGACTTTTTTCTTATTTACTTCCCGTAGCTCAGTGACTAAAAAAGAGAATGACTATACACTCTTCATTCCCGTATCTCATCTCTTCTGTAAGCCTAGCAACTCTACCTGGTAACTCTCCTACCAAAGAATTCTCCTACCAAATAACTCTCCTGTCTCTCCCAGGCCTCCTACTAACCTTCCTGTCCTACCGCTAACTCTCCTGGCCTATTGGCAACTCTCCGAGGCTACCGGCAACCTTTTTAGCTTACTTATAACTCTCCCAGCCTACCTAATAACTCTCCTAGGCCTCCTACTACTAACTCTCCTATCTTACCTGTAACTCCCCAAGCCTACCTGATAACTCCTTCTCGTCTCCTTACGGCCCAAACTTCTTCATCAACTCTCCTCATCCCGTTCCTCACTTTTCTGATCCCCGAGTTCCTTGTCTTTGTACCAACCGTCTGATTTTTACCCTCGTTTCTCATCCTGACATTTTTAGCACCGGATCAAAAGTATCTCGGTCTGTTGACAGAAACTTTATATTCTAGGTGAAACTTTTGCCTCAGAATACTTGATAAAGATACGGTTTCCACGTGTCCCTCTTTTTTTTCTGTGATTTTGTAGAGGTTCAGTTACATTAAATTATTTTCCTGTAATGTGAAGAAGCAGGTATTTAATTCCAGGTAACGTCAGAGGAATTTGGTCAGCAGAGTCATAGGAGCGTGAGAGTTACTTTTTTCACCACTAACCCTCCCATGGTCGGAACAACTCCAGTATTCTATTCCAACTGTAGTAGTAGTAGTAGTAATAGTAGTAGTAGTAGTGGATGTTGTTGTTGTTGTTGTTGTTGTTGTAGGTTCATCCGAAGCATGAATCCGGTAGACTGCAGGCTGAAATGACCCTTCTCCGGCAGTCCACCATCCTTCTCTTGGGTGATAAGGAGGGAGTTGAGGGATGTCTGTATAACCAGGTAGCTCCACCACCCGGTTATATCAGTGCCACCGCATGAAGGCATCCATGCAACACGGAAACCACTGAATTCATGAAGCTGCCCTTGAGTTCCATCCCTGGCTGGAGAAAAGTCAGAGCCAGGGTTATAAAAACGTCCCTCTGCGCCCTCCTTGTTCCCCGAAAGGAGGATGGTGGACTGCAGGAAGGGAGACAGCTTCAGCCTGCAGTCCACTGGGTTCAGGTTCAGATAAGGCTGGGGTTGCAATTATTTTTTACGACTACGACCTAATTTTAAGGGGGTGTAGAAATGAACAGACATTTGCCACTGTATGTTTACCTGTTAACCACGATGTCTTCTTTAGGTAAATTTCCGCTACCTCCAGACGATTTTATTCAGCTTAGGGGGGACTATTTTAGGTGGAGGGTTAGTTATATCTTCCCTTCATCCCTTGAAAGACGTATTTCCCAAAGCTCAATAAAGCGGACTGGTAGCAGCAATATCCCCGGGCCGGTGGGGTTAAGGTGATGGACAGGCTAGCAGGTTGGGTAAAGACTATGGTTATGATGGAGGATGGTGTGGGGTGGGAGGTGGGGGAGTCGTATTTGGGTTGAGAAATACCTAGAGGTCCTTTTTTCATAGAGTCAGTCCTCATAGTATGCAGCGTCGGGCAATTGACACAGATAATGTAAAGTGCATGTCACTGGGGAGCCTTGTTTGTTCACCAGTTTTTGCATTATCTCCAGACATACCATTTTTTTTTTAGATGTGGAAGCTTCTCCTAGAGCCACTCTGTCCGTCTGTCTGTTACTAATGATTTTCTAACGTGGTGCTTCTCTCCCGTAGAGTTTAACGAGTGCAGTGAAACCACACCACACAACCACCCTCTCACACCATATACAATCACCCTCTTGCACCACACCAAACCACACCACACCACGCAAAAGATATTAACAGAAGGATGCTAATGATGATGATGATGATGTGCCTACCTTTATTCTGCATACATTATAAAATTCTTAGAGACTACCAGTACTTACTTATAATTAAACCCCTTCAGTTTGAGGATGTCTGCTATATATGATATTTTAGCTACCATCAAAATATTAATTTACTCTTTTCACCTTAACTTGGCCGAAATTTTTGTCCTTTTGCAGTTTATTTCACGTAGCACGATGTCAGAAAAAGACAATACTGCGGCTCTACATCCTTTGCATAGCACTTCTTCGTGACTAGCATCATATTCTCGTGTAACTCTATTGCTACAACTCGGCACTGATGATGAAGAGATGGCAAGTTTAGGCCTATCAGTGTAATGAGAGTATGGAGCTCTTAGATTAGTACTCTCTAAGTACTGAACCCTTTCATTTCGACGACGTCTTGTTATATCTAATTTTCATCTTATTCTAGAAACGTTAAGATGTATTTTTGTGAAGCACTCGAAATGAGAGGGTTAGCGACAATATCTATTAACAACCTCTTACCAGCCGTTCGTGTTTTTATTTTATTTTTTTCAATTTACATTATTTTGCAGAAACCTTCAGATGGTTTTAATAGAGCCCTCGAACTGAATGGATTAGTAACAGTCTATAACAAACTCTTACCATTTTTTTTTTTTTTGGGGTGAAGTTGTAGGAGTCCGGACCAAGAGAGGAGTTAATGGCTTACCTTCAGGAATGTGATGTTGCTGGTCTGGAACGGGAAGAAGAAAAAGAAAACCTATTTAGCAACCTCAACAAACAATACAATATGATTTTTTTTTATTTTTATATCCAGTGTTTATATGCTCATGATACTTGTGCTACACAGAACAGTACAGAGAGTTACATGGTTTAGTGTTGGGACAGGCAATTTAATAACAGCTACTGCAGAAAAAAAAAATAGGTAAGGGTACTACCTGGTGTGCAAGACTGAGGCATTGCAGTAATATAGCCTAAATCTAACTGCAGAATTTAGAATAAGCAGAAAAAGAAAAATCTATCGCTATACAGAGAGGTGAAAATCCTGCAGTGGTTATATAGGACTGCACATTCTTCCTTTTCATTGACCATCTAATGAATTCTCTGTCTTCGTACCGGTTATTTTTGCATACGAAAAATTAGTTATAGTAAAATTGTTTTCTTCATGATTTTTTTTTACAGAATACTAAAAAAAGGCGAGTTGATTCTTTTTAATACCACACAATCAACCAGACTCATGCCTTGACTTCGGAAATTCGAGAGTAACCGACAGATTTTCGTCTTAGTCCATATGGCACAGATTACACGTAGAAATTTCAGCACCGATACCCTACGTACTACGAAACGAACTTTGAAGTATCGTGTTTCGCCCAGTCGTTGAAAATCCTGGCGTCTGACAAGTTCGGTTAGGAAAAACTCGTGTACCTCGTTCCAAAATCTTCATTAGGTAAGTGGAAAGTTGGGTCCTCATTCTGCAAGGCGCTCTGTACACACCTTATCAGTCTGTTAAGGTTAGCCATTGAGTTCATTCAGTGGAGAGACATCAAACAAAGGTGACCTCCATAAATATAGCTTACTCACTTAGTTCTTTAATATTCCTGTAGCCTTAATGCACACTTGATATTCCACCCTTTGGTCACGGCCAGATAAAACTTGCCAGAAACACAAGGAGATGAAATATGTGACAGCACGGCCTTCAACGCCATTAGTATAATTTTTGCATCATTTGTATAATTTCTTGCGTCTTTTGTATAATTTCTTGATGATAAGAGTTTCGAAGCCATGGCGAAGGTGTATAATGTGCCCAGGTAAATATGTGTGTCGGATTCTGTGTTTCTGCTTGTAACCTGCTGACTTACTATTGATCTTGTTACATACATTATTCGTCTCCACCTATTATACATGTGGAGACTACTGTTTTTGCTGGTATTGTCATTATTCCGGACTCAGAGTCTCGCGGAGATTCCAGGAGAACCGGAGACTGCGGGAGGAATCTGAAGAGCCCAGGTTATGTGTTTTGGCATTGCTGATAGAAAAAAAATCCGAAGTCTTTATGCACAGTGAAAGGGCATGTCAGAATGTGTGTGTGTGTGTGTGTGT
Source organism: Birgus latro (assembly GCA_018397915.1). NCBI lineage: Eukaryota > Metazoa > Arthropoda > Malacostraca > Decapoda > Coenobitidae > Birgus > Birgus latro. The sequence continues at coordinate 36,444 of JAGKTI010002780.1, forward strand.
GTGTGTGTGTGTGTGTAGCAGTAGTAGTAGTAATAGTAGTACATTAGCCTGGGGGCAACGCTCCCTTCAGCAGGAAGTCAACCAGCCACTGAACCACTGATACTGTCACTCGCAGAGGACGGATCTCTCTATCGGTGACATCGGCTTTCCACTCCGATCAATGACCCAGAAGGAGATACGACGTCGTGCGGGGAAGCCTGAGCAAAGAGTTACAGACAAGAAGGCAGGCAACGTGAACTACCACACATCGTACAGATTCCTTTAGATACACGTAATCATTCCGTGTTCATAATTTTTTTTCACGTATTCTAATGTTTTGTTTTTCAATTTCTGACGTTCGGGGAAGCTTAGGAAAATAAACACAACGGCAGACGGCTTGAGTAAATGTACCTATAGCTCTCACAGTACCATCGAATCCCATGAGTTGTTATTCATAATTTTCTTGCGTATATTGATGGTACTATTCCTTGGCTTCTTTTTACCAGAGTTGCACGATGGAAGGCAAGGTGAACAAGCAGATTAGCCAAACGAATACCTTGCGTAGGCTACCCTTGGGATAAAATATTTGCTGTTCGTAATTTTGCGACGTACGGTGTGGCATTGAATTTGGTCCATTCTTTGTACGTTAATGTGTTGTCCTTGTGTGCTGAAGATTATGATGATCGTTTTCCTACTTTTGTGATTTTTTTTTTCCATTCTTTACAGTACCCACATATAATAATGGGAATAGAGTTACCAGTAGGATAATGATGAATATGATGATTATTACTGGTATCATACTGTTGTTTAAATAATATTCTTATACATGCTTATCGCAGAGAACGTACCCTTACATGTAAAAATGGAAAATTTGTCCAGTAAGACCTCCATGCATTTGGCTAATTTAAGACTCTTACGGTGCCCTGCTAACAGTAAGTAAAATAAATCTTTCTAGAGTCGGACCAAAATTTGTGTTATGTTTTCTGAGCTAGGCAATATAAGGGAGAAACTTTAACACCGTGTACAGTGTAGGGGAACCATGCAGCCAGATACCGAGGAAAAAACACTTAATATGCTACTTTGTACATAATAGACCTTGAACACATATTATTTAGACAACGAAGGAACTGTGCAAAGAGTTTGAGAGAAGCACTTACTATGACTGTGAATGGGATGGCACAGACCCTAGCCTCATAAGAACATGCATGATTTCTAATGATATATATACTTGGTACTTACTGTGTATTCGTGAAATTGTCGTTGATTTTGACTTACTTATATTACCTTCTTGTGAAAGGAGATTAGCGTTCAGATTGGCTTTCTCATACGTGGCCTCAAAGCAGGGCCGAACCATTAAATTAATTTCATTATAAAGTCAGTCTTAGTGTGTGATATGTTGCTGAATTCGTTAGTATAATGTAAAATACTAACACAGAGTACTGGAAATTGCTTAACTTTTTAATTGTGTGTCATAACTAAGTGTTGTAATTCAGTCAACACAAAGTCGATGAAAAATATCCACACCAAACCAACCATACCAGGAGAATGGGAAAGTTTGATGAATAGCTGAAGACACTGCCATACCTCACACACATCTCACACTACCGCACCACACACAACTACGCACCACACTGCTACGCCACGGATTGCCACGCCTCACACCGCCACACCGTACATCACCACACGGCGCACTACCACACCTCGCACAACTGCAACAAACATTACCACGCCACACACACAACCACACCTCAGACTGCCATACCTCACACTGCCAAACAACAAATTACAATGCCACACAACAGACTCCAATGCTACACACTACCACACCTCACGTTGCCTCACCACACACACTCCTGTAGCACAGAATCTTTCCTAAAATCCAGAAGAATGACAACCCATTAAGTTTTACATTTAAGAGATATCTAAAGTTTTACTATATAATTTCACGCGGGGCACGGCGACGAGTCAATTTTGCCTTAAATATTTCGTCATAAGAACCCTCCTCCTGGGCCTCTAAGTACGTAATGGAAATGCAAAGACCTGGGTGACAGACATAGTTGCCTCCACGGAACTGTGTGTCATCTGAACCGACACAGCTGTTTACAATCCATCGCCAGTCTTACTCTCTCCAGCCTCCCACCTCTCACCATGTCCATTTGCAGATGACCTAATCCTCTCCTGCCTCCAATCCACGTCTCCCATCCTTGCCCTCTCCTCTGTCCGTCCCTATTGTCATTCCTTCATTCCGTCTCCCTTCCTTGTCCTCAGCCCATCCCCATCTTTATGCCACTCAATCCAATGACGTTTTAATCCTGTAATTCTTGCTATTTCCCTGCGATGTTTTTTGTTTTTCGGTATAGTCTGTGCTTCTCGAAAAAGGGGGTCTGGATAAATCTTTCGCCAATCTCTTTACTGTTAAGTGACTCGACGTAAGAATAATAAAATAGAAGACTGGTAACAAGAATACAGTATCACACAGCTCGTTGTATTGAAGGTAATATTACGAAATCGAATGTTCGGCATCACGGTTTCTTACAACTGCAAAAGTGATTGAGAGAGAGAGAGAGAGAGAGAGAGAGAGAGAGAGAGAGAGAGAGAGAAAGAGACAGACAGACAGAAGGGGGGAAGGACGGACAGACAAACATACAGACAGACGGACAGGCAGAGAGAGCTGGCGGAGGGAAAAGGCGAGGGGGAGGGAAAGGGAGAGAGGGAGAGAAGAGAGAGATAGTATTTTCTCCTGAAGGGTATAATGAGCTGAGGAAATCTGGTAAAAGGAAAAGAGAAGGAGTGCAAATGGGAGCAGGCTTTCTAGAGCTGAAAATTAAAGCATGGAACCGAGTACTTGGTGAATGGAAAGGTGGTGGGAGGGGAGGGGTTGTGGAAGTTGTTTGTGTTGTTGTAGACGGGGTTCATCTGGACGTGAACACGGTGGACACAGAATGCCGGTCAGTTCAGGCGGGCGCATCCAGAGGTGTGTTGAAGTAATGCTGGAGGATTTCCTATGTTGTCAAAGTGTGGTGCATGAGGTGTGTAGGTGTGCTGTGGTGTGTGTGTGTGGCTTTATTACAGTCTATACAAAAGCAAAAATGAGAGAGAAATTTTGAGGATTAGGTGTGTGTGTGTGTATGTGTGTGTGTAGCTTCATTACAGTCTGCGGTATACAGAGGCAAAAATGAGAGAGAAACTTAGAGGATTAAGGGTCATCTTCTGTCTTGCATACCATCGCAATTCGTGGCGGAGGAATAGAGTAAGGATCATGGAAGACTGTAAGGAAGTGGACGTGAAATTTGAATAACACCGAGCTGATGGTGAAAGATGAGTAGCCTACTGGAGAAGGGGTTGCATTAAGAGCCTTCCTGTGCGTTCCAGATGGCGCCACAACTTCACAGGTCACCACTTGGACCCTAATACCGTGCCGTGTATACTGAAATGTGCTGGGTAGAATTTAAGTCCGTGCCAGGCCTGCATCTTACTTAGCAGTTTATATACAGTACTTCCCTAGTTTTATCAGGAGTTTTTAATATCATTGCCATTGTATACATATCATTGTAAGTGTTCATGGCATTTCAGTTTAATTTCACAGGCATGGAATAGGATGTGAGAGCATCATACTCTTTTTACTCTAATTTGGCCCAGATTTTCGTCCTTTCGCTGCTTATTTCACGTAGCTCAGTGGCAGAAAAAGACAAAACTACGGCTCAATATCCTTCTCACCAGACTTCCTCGTGACTAGCATCATATTCTAATGATAATCTATTAGTACATCTCAGCGTTCATGATGGCGAGATGGCAATTTTAGGCCAAGTTAGTGTAAAGTGTAGAGTTAGGTTCATGCACAGGATTATAGGTACCTTGTATGAAATGAAGATTTATATTCAAGTAAGACATGAAGAAAGGTTATGTGTACTAAGCTGAGGAGGGGTATGCTGGAGCCAGTGATATAAAGAGGCTGACTGTACTGACTTAAGACATCAATTGCTAACTCTAAGAAAGTTTTACCAAATATTGATAATCTCAGTCGATATATGCATAACAATTTTGGTCAGAAGTGGCTAATATTGCCGAGGATATTGTGCAATAATTAGGGATCAGGAATGAATCTCGTATCACCATTACTGTCCCAGAGCCACTTCTTTAGAGCTAGAGATACTTACTGTTCTTGAACAAAATTTAGAGACATCAGCTATAAATTTCTAGAATTAAATAGCCCTACAGAAGAAAAAGTACTTACCTACTGACATGGAGGTAATTTTGCCACCAGAACCATCCAGGAACCACCGGTACTGTTCTGAAACTCCTAATACTGCTTCCAAACCTCCTGTACTAACCTGAAATCACTTTTAGAGCTAAAGACCTGGAGTCAAAGATCTAGAGTCAAACTAGAGCCAAACTAGAGCCATCATTGCTGACCTGGATATAAGAGTGTCACCAGCACTGTCAAGGAACGACAAGTACTGACCTGGAACATTCAATACTAACCTGGAGCCACCTTTACGGAGCTGGAAGACCTGGAGGCAAAGACCTGGACTGAAGAGAAAGCCACGGATACTGACCTGTAGTGGTGCGGGGGTGGGGTCGACGGTACGGCCATAGCGCAGTTCCCCAAAGACCCAGTCCTGGATAACCCGCTGCACCAGGGGGTTCTCCGGGTCCACCAGCCTCAGAGAAGTGATGTTGGTGCCCCCGTGTCGAAAGTCCTCCAGCTCCACCGTGTGCAGGTCCTGGGTACACCACACAGGTCAGGTTAGATTTCAGACTGGGGGTTTTGTCTTGTGGCTTTTTTGTTTTATAAAGTTATCAATTTTCATGGCCGACCTATTTAGAAAGCTTGAAGTCATACGTATCACCAGCGATATATATGAGATTGGACTGGAGGGGATGAGATGAGATAAGTAAAGACGTGGATAGATAGGCAGTCGAGGTATACCGGTAACTGTCCGTCCTGGAAGCTGGAACGTGGGATTCGGCGCTGCTAATAAAGTACCTGGCTTGAAGAATCTAACTCCTTTTTCTTTCAGCAGTGATGTGATCCTCCATGGCACTGCTTTACATTTTTGAAAGTTGAAAAGGTTAGTTAAAAGTCAGTCACCTAACAGTAAAAATTTTCCCCCGTAGTTTCATCGCCACATGCTTTTTTCTTGCTTTGACAAAAATTTAAAGAAAATAAGTGGTCAGTTATGAAAGTCTTGGATTACATCGTACTTCATTTCAGTTAATAAATTTAGAATAAGTGTTTGATGCGACTTTGATCGCTTGAATTGGTTCGATTCGGCTTAATTCAGTCCAGATTAAATCATACTGGCATCTGCTGCTTACATACAAAATTTTATTTTATATCAGTTCTAAGTCTATAAAAATCAATGATGTTTGAATTATTGCCTTCCTCCCAATGTAATAGACTTGGAAATTTTGACCAGATTATGGTGGGAGACAAAGAATTCCAAAAAAACAGAGACAGACAGAGAGACAGATGAAGACTGAGACTGAGACAGGGATGGAGACAGAGGCAAAGGCAGAGAAACAGAGGCAAAAAGACAAAAAAAGACATATAAGTGGGAGTCTGAGAGAGGAAAAAGAAACTCTAATCCTACTCATGCTCACCTGCCTCTTACCGTGTCAAAAATAAGACACTAAAACACCTCGTCAAACCTTGTTATCCTCTGAAAATTATTATAACTGAGACATTTCCTTTTTTTCCCTCTTTTTTTTTTCATTTTTGACTCCAGGAAGGAAAATTTTCATTGCTTACTTCTCACGTCTCAAGTTCGTATTATTTTCCACTCCCTTTTAAATAAGTCTTGTTTTTTAACCCCTTCAGTACCAGGTTGTCCTACTGCTTTTATTGCTTCTGTTATGATTATTTTGAGATTTCTCGAGACTTTTGAGTGGAGCGAGTTTCGGAAAGTAGATCCTAAGCTGAAAAAATGTCAGAATATAGCCAGAAGTAGTAGCAGTAGTAGTAGTGGTAGCAGGAGTTGTATTAGTAGTAGTGGAAGTAGTACTAGTAGTGGTAGTAGTAGTAGTTGCAACCCCAGGCCCAAATAAGTGTGAACCCAGAGGACGGGCTAGCTGGAAATGCTATCCTCTCGCAGTCCACCATCCTTTTGAGGGATAATGAGGGGGGATGAAGGACCATTTTTTATTGCTGGGCAGAGGAGCATTTCACTTATATCGGTGCCACCAAGTGAAGGCGTCCCTCTCCAGCACCAAGATGGAGTAAAAGCAAAATGAAGCCTTCAAGAATAAACCCAAGATGATGTCCCCCGCTTAAAGATCAGCGTGTTAGTGTGAAAAATGCACGAAAGATGAAAAACACAGGAGCGGGTGCGACGTCCCCAACATCCCCGGCTAACACCATCAGCAGATTCATTAAATTCTTTGGAGAGGAATAGAATCAGCTGATTAATCTTGTTATTAAAGTTGCCTTGGCAGGAGAGAGAGAGAGAGAGAGAGAGAGAGAGAGAGAGAGAGAGAGAGAGAGAGAGAGAGAGAGAGAGAGAAATGTACAAAAGCTTTTCTAAGTCTATTATTCTAACTTTATAATTAACTTTATTAATACTACCGGCAGTTAGTTACCTTTGAGAATATAATATTATCATGGAGGTGGTGAGTTCCCAGCGACCCGAAGGTGGATGGACTCTATCTCTCTCAGGAAAAAATCTCCATCACAAATTGAGTAAAATCCTCCTTACTCTCAGGGGACACTAAGCTGATTTTAAGCTCCACTGGGCGCCCTACCCTGATGGCGTTTAGTACTCATTTTCAGTTTACATTTGGGGAGAGAGAGAGAGAGAGAGAGGGAGTGTTACATAGATACACAGACCACACAGACCCACCAGCGACGTGATGAAGTAGTTGTGGTAGGACGTCATAAGGCCAATCTGCTGCGCCTGCTTCAGTACCGTAAATATATTCTTCCTTTCCACGTCAAGCACTATGTGAGTCACCCCCGCCTTCTTCGCCTCCTTCAGTAGCGGTCTGCAGGGGTGAGATGAGGGGCGTTAGTGACGTGAGGATACAACATAACACATAAAATCAATATAGTCTTTCTCACCTTCTTCAGTAGCTGTCTGTAGGGGGGCAGAGAGAGGAGCGTCAGTAACAAGAGGAATCGATACTCAAACTTAAATTCCCTACAGCCTTAGACGAGAAGCACTGGCGAATGTTTGCACAGAGGTGTACTTAGGTCTTTGAAAACTAGCGCTGGTTCTTGCTACTTTCTTGCTACTTTCCTTCGGGCGCTAATACTTCTTGTGAGATTGTAAATATGATCATTCAGCTCACAGGAATAAGGTAGTTTTAGCAATTGCCGATATTTTGACCATAAAGTTAACGTAAGTGTGTGAGGGGGTTAGGGTGTGTGTGTGTGTGTGTGTGTGTGTGTGTGTGTGTGTGTGTGTGTGTGCGTGCGTGTGCGTGTGTGTCCTGAGTGAATATTGCAAAGCTGTCCTTCAACTCTGATAAACCAATGAACAAAAACTTTAGTCTCCGTACCATCCCATGCCGTGAATGTTGATTAAACTGTCTGCGGATGAGGTCAGACTTTACTTCCAAAAATAGGACAAGTTAGCACACCTGACCTACTGACTGGAATACCCAATAGGCCGCAGTTATGGCTCTATCGTCATCATCATCATCATTGTCCTCTTCCTCCTGCTCCTCCTCCTGCTTCTCCCCATCATCATCATTGTCCTCCCCTTCCTCCTCCTCCTTCTCCTCCTCCTCCTCCTCCTCCTCCTCATCATCATCATCATCATCATCATCATCATCATCATCATCATCATCATCATCATCATCACACACATACGAGTACACACAGACATACATCCACATAGGTAACTGGATAAAATGAACGGTTAATAAGGAACTAAATGGATAAGTAAATAAATATATGATCATGGACTGAATGACTGAATCAAAATGAGGTATATACGCTAATAGATATCCCGATAGAGAAAATTTCCCCCTTGTATTTTGAAGGCCATTATACCTGGGCACACCTTCACACACCTTCAGGCAATTTGAGACAGACAGACAGACAGACTGATAGAAAGAAAATGACAGAAAAGCAGAAAGATAAAGACCAGAGAGATGAATGGTAACAGACGTATATAATTACAGTACCGGTATTGCGGGAAATGTCTGTCTCCACGTAACTCCACATACTCCTCTCAGATAACTCATTTCCACTCACTCCTGACTCGTCTCGTGGAAATGAGTTATGTGAGAGGGGCGTGTGGAGTTACATGCAGAGACAGACAGGCAAATTGGGAAGTTCGGGAGCGCTGCAGGGTTAATGAGAGACAAAGATAATTACGGATAAACAGGTTGACAGACATAGATAGATAGATGGGTAGGACGATAGATAGACCTGTTCCGGGCATGGGGATGCGGGGGTCATAAAAACTGACATATACAG
>JAGKTI010002780.1:49824-63296 GCA_018397915.1 Birgus latro
GGCGACTTGGACTGCCAGGAGAGGATGAAGGTGAGTCGTGACATAGGAGCATTGAAGAATTTTTTTTTTCTTAAGCTCATTTGTACTTAAATCTTTTACGTATTCCTTGACTATTTTCCCCAATTATTTCTTTCTCCATCTTGCGTTCTTATTTTACTTTCTCCGTCTCTTAACATTTTCTTTCCCTCATATTTTCGTCCTGTTTTTCTTGCCCTCGTCCTAACTCCTACTCAGGCTGGGCACATATTACTCATAAATTCCTTTACATGTCTTCTAGTTGCCTCATCTCCTTCTCCACCCTACCCACGCTCACCCCCTCCTCTCTCTCTCTCCCCCCTCCACATTTGTAATTCCTCTCCCCTTCTCCCATCCCCCTCCACCTCCCCTTGGACTGACTTTCCACACCCTTCTCATCTCTCTTCCCCTCCCCTTTCCCCTTTGCATTCTCTCTCCCCCTCCCTCTATCCATTCCCCATTTCCGCTTTGCATCCCCTCTCTCACTCCTCCTTTCCCCCTTCTCATCTCCCCTCCCCTCTGCTCATTCCCCACCCCTTATGTCATCTCCCATCCCCTTATCTCATACCCCCTCCCCTGTTTCATCCCCTTCCTCCTAGTCATTTCATTCTCCCCTTTCTCATTTCCCCTCCTCCTCCCCCTCCACATTCTCCTTCCCATTCACCTCCACTTTCTCCTCCCCATTCCCCTCCTCCATGCCCATCCCTTCCTCTCTCTCCTCACCCTTCGCCTGCCCATCCACCCTCACTCTCCCCTTTCTCATCTCCCCTTCTTCCGTCTCATCCTCCCTTCCCCCTCCTCCTTCTCATCCATCCTTTCCTTCCCCTTTCTCATCTTCCTCCTCTTCTTCTTGCGGTGTAAATAAAATCTAAGTAACGTCTTTTTATTAATGGGAAGAAACACCAAAAAGAAAAAAAGATAAAACAACCCAGTAAAAGATCCTCCTCCTCCTCCTCCTCCTCCTCTTCCTTCTCCCTCACGCTGGACACATCTTCCTTCATAAAATTCTGGACATTTCTTTCAGCCGTCTTTCTCTTTCTCCTCCCCCTCCCCTCTCCTCCCCATTATTAATCTCCCCTTCCCTCTGCTCATCCTTCCTCCCCCTCCCCTCTTGTGATGCTCCTTCCCCTTCCCATTGTCCTCCCCCTCTAGCCCCCTACCCACCTCTTCCCTCCCTTCCTTATTCTCTCTCTCCCTATCTCCAATTCTTTACCTTTCCCATTCTTCCTTTTCATCACTTCTTTTTCCTCCTCTCAGCCTTCTCCCAAACTCATCATCCCTCACCCTCCTCTACCCCCTCCCCTTACGTATACCCTTCCTCCTCCCCTTTCTTGTCCCCTTCCTCCTCCCCTTTCTTGTCCCCTTCCCCCTTTCCCTTCCTCCCATACCCTTCCCTGCTCCCCTTTTTCGTCCCCCTCCCCCGTCTCATTCCCTCATCCCTACTCATCCATTTTGTCTCAATTCCTCCTCCTCTAACTCAGTTTTTCTCAGGTTCTTTTCCCGTTGGGCTATATTTTCATTTTTTTATTTTCATTCTCCACGTTCCCTTTTTTATACCTGTATATTTCATTTCTGTGTACTTCACCTGTGTATTTCATTTCGGTGTACTTCACCTGTGTATTTCATTTCTGCGTACTTCACCCGTGTATTTCATTTCTGTGTACTTCACCTGTGTATTTCATTTCTGTGTATTTCACCTGTGTATTTCATTTCTGTGTATTTCACCTGTGTATTTTATTTCTGTATTTTTCACACGTGTATTTCATTTCTGTGTACTTCACCTGTGTATCTCACCTGTGTATTTCATTTCCTCTTAAATACATTCGACCATATTTCTTCGCTTTTTTTTTCTACTTATTTTCTCACATATTCTCTTCCACCTCCGTTTTTGTTTTTCTGGGGAGACAATAACCTAATCCCGCCCCACCCTAACTCCCTCTCACCCTGGACACACCCTCCTTCATAAACGCCTTCACATGCCTTCTTCCTGTCCACCACTTTCTCCTTCCTTCCTTCCTTCCTTCTTCCCAGTACTCATTACTCCCTCCCTCTTTTCATTCCCTCTCCTTCTCCCCACTTTTCATTACTCTCCCCCCCTTCTCCTTTTCACCCCATTCTACCTACTGATCCTGTTACCCTTCCCTACCTCTTCTACTTCCCTCCCCCTTCCTGCTTTAGTTTCCTCCCTACTCCCCTCCCCCACACCTTCCTACCTTCTTTTCCCCTTCCCTTCTCCCACACTCACCTACCACCCCACTCTGTCCCCCGCATGCTGGACCCAAAGGGGAGGGGGGCTTGGATTCCCCTCCTTCCGTTTTCCATTGTCCCTTATTATTTTTAGAGAATTAAATGGGAGATAAAAAAAAGCAGCCATCTTTGTTGCACACCCAGTCAGCAACACCCGAAGTATCCATATCAGTATAGAATTATTGAAAAGAAATATAACTTAAGCATTCCTGACTATTCTACTATTAATTTGACTTGGTTTTTGTTCTGAAATTAAAATGATGTTAAATATTCTCTTAATAATTTTGGGAAACAGTAATTTATATATGCAAGACTCACTCGATCTACATCCGTTACCCCTCTTCCTCCTCCCTATCATCATCATCATCATCGTCATAATCATCGTCATCATCCATCTTCAGTTATTAATCTTCCATTGTCATCATTATCATCACTAATCATTAATCTTCTGTCATCATAATAATCATCAGTCATTAATCTTCTGTCATCATCATCATCTGTCCTCAATCTTCCATCATCATCATCATCATCATCATCATCATCATCATCATCAGTCCTTAATCTTCCACCATCATCATCATCATCATCGTCATGCATCTACTTTTCTTCCCAACCAATTCCATCTTTTCTCCCTCTTCCCTCCCTTTCTCCTTTCATCTTTTTCCCTTTTTTTCTTATCATCGCTGCTCTTCCTGTCCCCTTCAACATATTTTTCTTCTCCCCCTCCTTCTCCTTCCCCTCCTTCTCCTCCCCCACCTCCACATCACCCACTCCCCTCCCTCCCTCCCTTCTGTCAGCTTCTTCCTCTACATCACTCCCTTTCCTCTTCCTGCCACCCACACACACACACACACACCCCTTCCCTTCCCTTCCTTCCAAAACACCCCTTCCTCTCCCTTCCTCCCACTGCACTATCCCCTCTCCCTTGCTCTTGATCCTGTCCCCCTCCTCATCATCACCCTCTCAGCCCTCCCTGTCTCAATTTCCCTCTCTCCCTACTTTCTCCCTTTTCACTCCTCGTCCATCTCGTCCTCCTCCCATCCCCTTAACACCCCCTCTCCCCTCCCTGTCTCCACTTCCCCTGTCTCCCTATCTTCTCCCTTTTCTGTCCTTGCCCCATCTCATCTTCCCCCCTCTCTCCCCTCCCCACCTCCACTCCCTCCCTCATATTTCTCTCCAAAACTTTCTCACCCTCACATTTCCTCTCGGCCTCCACTCTTCGCCCCTCCTGGCTATCACTTTCGCCTCAGCCATTCGCCATCCCCTCTCTCTCGCCTTCGCTTTTCCGCCCCCCCCCCCTCTCTCCAAGCTCTCTCTGTTTCCATTTCTGAACACGTGCAGTTTCTCCCGACCAGCAGCAGCGGCGATGTGTTGTCTCCGCTTCCTCGTAACATGTGTACAAGAGCAAGACGGAAGTGATGTCGGAACAGTGAGATTTTTCTTTTCGTTTCCTTGTCTTCGTTGTTTCCTTCGCCGATGTCTTGTCTCTGCTAAGACGATTCCTTTTTTCTTCATGTCTGAGCCTAATGTTAATCCCACTTGGCTTTTCTCTGGGGACCGTACTTTTTATACTTAGAAGACAATATTTATTCGCTTGATATTTAAAGAGCATAAAATTTAGTCCACAAACATGTTCATAATTTTCTCTCAGTGATGTTACGGAAAGCCATAAGGACTTTAAATTCGCTTTTTTATTTCTTATTTTTTGTTTTCCTTGCTGCATTTATCCAGATTTTAATGATGAGATTTTAATAAGAAAGATTTTTATTTGACTGGGAAATATTTTGCTTAGGAGAGGGAAGAGGTAATATTGCTGCCATATTCCTTGCAAGTTGTGAAATATATACTTCTTTATGGATAGGGAACGGACCGGGCAGCCTCCTCCCTTTGCATTAACGCAGGCGTGTGACCCTCTCATCGCACAGTGCAAACAGCCATCGAATGTAGCCCCTGAGAAGCATGTAAGGAGTCTCCCTAACATCTCTTCCTTAGCGATTTATTTTTGGATGTGGCTGGTTACAATTCTTTTTACGATATTTTTTTTGCAGAGTATGGAGGTATTGGAAGGATTTATATGACACAGAATAGGAGCGTAAGGTGTAATAAACAAAATAATTCTCTTAGGAAATGGTGTTAGGGGCTTTCTCAACCCACGAGAATATGGACGATAGAACTGGAGCCCGTTTTCTTGCAGGGTGGGGAACTTACTAACACCTCTTCCTTAGCGATTTATTTTGCATGTCAAACCTTATTAGTCTCTTCTATCATATCTATTCCTTTGTATATTCGAGATAGATGGGTTAAATACGATCAAACCAATTAATAAGAAGGCCCAGGCAGGAATGAATCGGTAAGGAAAAGGTGTTAGGGAGCTTCCTTACCCGACGGCACTATGATCCTAGAACTTACCTCTCTTCTAGTATATGTCCTGGAAAGTTGACACAGTAAGATTTCTCCATTCTTTACTTACTACCTTGTATATATAAAAACAGGGATAGAATTAGACCGGGAATGCAGTACGGGTTACTAATCCATTCATTCATTCATTTGCTTATTTCTTTATCTATTCATCTATCTATCTGTCTGTCTGTCTGTCTATCTACCTATCTGTTCATTACTGTGCTAACCCCTTCAGTTCCGACTACTTTATTTCATGCTTGCTACGTTCAGACGATTTTATTCAGCCGAGAGAGAGAGAGAAAATATTACCAGACGGAATTTCTCTCTCGGAATTTCTCTCTCTCTCTCTCTCTCTCTCTCTCTCTCTCTCACTTTCTTTTACGGACCCAGACCATTATCAGAACTTAAACATTAAGTCGTGATGTCATGAAATTCGATGAGCCTTACGTACGAGGTAGGATAGAGTCTCCTTGGTTACTAGTCAAACACGCCCTCCAGTCTGACTCCACTTGACCACCAACTGTGCTGAATGGGGTTAGGGATTGTTATCAAGTAGAACAAACGTGCAATAGATAACTTGAGGGTGACATCTGAGGGCCTTTTGCCTTTGTACATTTCTAAACACCTCGTCCTTAGCGATTTATTCCGCAACAGATAAGAGGAAGGTACGATAGAGGAAAGAAATAAAAGAATGGTAATGTGGATTATGCAAAATTAATCGCTAAGGCACCGGTGTTACGAAGTCTATGGTAATGAATACGGGCGGTCCTGAGGCTCACCTGTAATCCTCGGAGAAGGGTAGCTGCCTGAGGGTGACCTTCCACGTCTGGTTCTTGAGGATGTCCTGAGTACGCACCAGACCGTCGTTGTTCTCGTAGATCACACAGAACTTCCGCCAACCCAGCGTCTTGATCACGTCCATGTACGCCTGTGGGAGGGAGGAAATCGTCTTGCTGTGAAAATGCGTAAATCTTTTTGTTTTGTTTTGTTTTTAATTCAGGGTATAGGAGAGAGAGTTTTTGAGGCCTTTTTTTATTTGCAGTAGGTGTCTTTGTTGGTCATTCAGGTGTTTTATCGACCACTCAGGTGCTTTGTTTACCATTCAGGTGTTTTATTTGCCGTCCAAGTGTTTTATTTGCCATTCAGATGTTTTATGGACAATTCGGGAGTTTTATGGACCATTCTGGTGTTTTTATTTGCCATTCGGGTGCTTTATTTGCTATTCATGTGTTTTATTTGCCATTCGGGTGTTTTATTTACTATCCGAGTGTTTTATTTACCATTCAGGTGTGTTACTTACCATTCAGATGTTTTATGGACCATTTAGGTGTTTTTTATTCGCCATTCATGTGTTTTATTTTCCATGCAGGTATTTTATTTACCATTTAGGTGTTTAATTTACTCATTTACGTGTTTTATTTGTCATTCAGGTGTTTTATTTACTATTCCGGTGTTTTATTTTTCATTCAGGTGGTTTATTTGTCATTCAGGTGTTTTATTTGCTATTCAGGTGTTTTGTTTACTCTTCGGGTGTTTTATTTGCCATTTAGATGTTTTATTTGTCATTCAGGTGTTTTACTTACCATTCAGGTGTTTTGTTTACAATTCAGGTGTTTTGTTTACAATTCAGGTGTTCTATTTATCACTCAGGTGTTTTATTTACCATTCAGGTGTTTTATTTGTCTCATTCAGGTGTTTTATTAACCATTCAGTATATGTCCCAACACTCTGAACAACAAATCTTTGAAGACTAGGCTGGTATGTGTAGAATATGATATGATGTAAATATACCTTCATGTTTAGCTTACTTTACATTGATTTTCGGTTAAAAAGTATCCTACACACACCTGCTTTTCGAAGTACGTAATGCCTGGTATACTCTAACCATTATATTCATCCTAACTTTGCATCTTACTAATGAATGAAGAGGACGGTATCAAAGGAAACTGAAATCACAGAAACAGGATAAAACGATGCCCACTGATAAATGCCCCAAGTTCACTCCCACATCATTCAACCCTTCGACATTCTCTGCTAGATAAGACAGCCTTACGTACTACCATTCCTTAATATTTCGTAGACACTATATCTTACATGAACATCCTGACTATTTAAGTAAACATTTTCAGCTTCCGCCAAGATGATGTTGACGATGTGTTCCAATACTGATCCTGGCAAATGTGGATCGGTGTGGGTACAGTCTAAAAGTGAAACTATCATAACGTCACTAATACTCTCAATGCGATGCAGATTTTTTCGTGCACCCCGCTCTTCTGTGGGTTAAGGCGTTGCTTCTAAAGAGATAATTCTGCAATCGGATGCCCTTTTTTGGTCAATGCATGGGATCAAACGCCTAACTTCTCTGTCGATAGCGTATGTTTCAACCTGCTAGACCACAGCACGTATTGTTCTCTCTTTATTTGTGTCACTTTAAAGCAGGAATTATTATTAAAACTAAAGTGTCAAAGCTACATATACCAAACCTGATGCACTGACCCTGGACAGCGTTGATGGGTGCGGGTAGAGGTTGACGGAGTACTCGTCGCGGGTGAGCGTGTACGCCCACCTGGTCTCGATGTGCGGAATCTCCAGGGCGTCACAGATGGATTGGACGTGGGCTGAGGTCTGGCCGGACTGGGGGCCGAAGATGCCAGCCACGCCAGACTTGAGCAGCGAGCAAACTGGGGGACAGGTGGCAAGGAAAAACAATTACCTTAATCACGACTGACTTTAAAATTATCCTTGACACAAGAACTTATGAAAAATCTTCTCATGAAGGGGTTAGAAACAGTCACCATGAATCCCCATCAACAGTAAAGAACGACCACCATCTTCACGTCACCCAAATGACGTGTTATTTTATTCTTGCTTCTTCCAGACACTAATATTTTACTTAAAGGAGACTTTAAACTGGATGGGATATACTGTACCCTTGACTCTTTTTACCCACAATAGAATTAATATCATTTAGTTAGGGGATGATAGTGAGTTTATAGTACAGGTATCGTTTTTCGAGTTAACAGAAGATAATAGATACACTTGCATGTATTGTGAGGAAGAGGTGTCTTTATAACTTCGATACAAATGCACACAAAATATCGGTATAGTGTCTTTGTGTTTCCCTTATTACTTGTGGCTGACCTTAACCCTTTCTCGTCGACTGGTCATTCCTAAGGAGAATATACCGTACTGCAATTATCTGGTGCTGCCTAAATGGAAACTAAATGACACACAGTCCTATTGAAGATGTTAATATAATGCCCGGTGACACAGAATGATGAGAAATAGACCCCTGATCAAATCTAGCACTGTGCCGTAAGTTAATGGCTAGATTTCGTCATCCCTATCTCTCCCACGGACTCTAAATGATGCGGTGAATGAGCCTAGTGGTGGGAACTTGGATTGATTGACAGGTATATGGATTAATAATATTTTTTTGCCACCTCTCCCTCCCACGTACAATTGGCAACATACGAACCTGGGACAGCATCAATTTATAACAGAGGTTTAGCCTTTGATACACTTGACAACCTTGACAGAATCACATGTTTGTTGGTGGCACTGACATGAATGAACGGAGGTGTCAAATATTTGCTGAAATGAAAAAGTAACTGACGTATGAACTGGGAAACTTGTAAATAGACCTCCATCTCACACAAACACTGTCCCGGGTTCACATGTGGATAGCTGTACCTTTCCTTGATGCCGTGAACCAGTCCTGTGGCGGAAAATGGCTTAAATTAAGAGGTGAATCGATTAATGTTACGTTCCTGTCACCTGTCCCTCCCACCTACCTTTCCTTGAGGCAGTGAAGGAGTCCTGTGGTGGTATCTGCTCTATCTGTCCTGAGAGGCGGGCGTGGGTGAGCAGGCTGCGGTCACTGTTAATGGCGTCCACAGCGTATCGGAATGCTACTTCTTGTCGCTCGTCACCCTCGTCGAACAGACCACCTGCAGAAGAGCACGAGAAAAGAATATTATAGTTGGAACAATAACACACCTGACATCTTTGTTCTTCCTTCAGGCAAAGTTCCAGCAAAGCACACTCTTGTCTCATCGCCTCTTATTCCATTGGCATATTTTCACTTTCACTCCTTCTAAATCCTTCCTGGTGTCTTAATTAATTCATGGGATTTCTTTGACCATTTTCATCTATTAGGCAGCATACCCTGAACGGTATTATGAAATTTTTTGTGATGGACACATGATGTGCGCAAGTTTTAATCCTCAAGACTCAAGAGGCTATATTTTTTTCACTCTAACTTGGCCTAAAATTGCCATCTCTCCATCTTCAATGCTTTAGCTGTAACAATAGCACTAGAAAATGAAGCTGGTTAGGAAGAAGTGCTACGGAAAGGGTGCAGAGTTATGGTACCGTCTTTTTCTGCCAATATGCAATGTAAAATGAACTACAAGAGGACGAAAAGCTAGGTCATGTTAGAGTAAAAGGAGTATA
Source organism: Birgus latro (assembly GCA_018397915.1). Lineage (NCBI taxonomy): Eukaryota > Metazoa > Arthropoda > Malacostraca > Decapoda > Coenobitidae > Birgus > Birgus latro. The sequence goes on from JAGKTI010002780.1 coordinate 58,942, forward strand.
GATGTGTAGACATATCACTTGACCTTAAATGACCCAGAATACTACTCTGCAACTCTTCCTCAGATTAGTTTCCCTCCGAGCTCCAATCTGCAACAGTTCATCCCACCTGGTACAGATTTTTTTTTTAATGGGGGACACCTGTAATCTGCTCTGTTGATTTCTTATCACTTTGTTTTTCCTTCCTCTGTTTCATCTTTAAAAAAATATATATATAGCCTAGTGTTGCGACCTGATGGAGTAATTCAGAAATGACTGATATTTCATTTTTACAGGCTCACATAAAGGAAAAAATTGCCATCGTCTCTATTAGCTTATGATTCCGCTGCTGAGAATGAACTACAGCCCATGACAACAGCCTCGCCGATAGCCTAGCCTGAAAATTTATCACAGCAGTAATGGAGGGCTGAGAAATATGGCGTAAAATTGTTGCAGGTCAACTATCGGGAGAATTTGTGACGCTGTTTCGCATTCAGAGTTTGCTGGGGTCTACACAAGTCATAAATAATGTTTGTTGGTGTGTTTATTTTGGTTATCAGTATTATTGTTGTTTTTATTATCTTAGTCATTAATGTTTCCAGTAACATCATTATCATCGTCATTATCAGCATCATCATTTTCATTAGCATCGTCATCCATATCGACTTTGTTATTTTCACTTACATATTCATCGTCATTTTCATCATCATCACTGTCGTCTTTGGCTTCATCATCATTGTCGTCTTTGGCTTCATCATCATCATCACCATTACCCCTAGATTCATTATCATCACAATTGCCTAAATCAACATCATAACCATCATTATTGCTTTCATCATCATCGTTGCCTTCCTCCTCCTCCTCCTCATCATCATCATCACCACCATCATTATCGATGCACTCAGCTTTATCATTTTCATCATTGCCTACATCCTTCTCCTCCTCCTCCTCCTCCTCATCATCATCGTCATCGTCATCGTGCTAGGGGAAGGGCAGGACTCAAACACCTCAACGAAATTACACAAAACCAGAGCAAAATATTATGAGAAAACCCAGGGAAATTAGCCATATTAAATTACACCACATCACCCTTTAATATCACAACACTCCTATTACTGGTGCCCTAAATTGGTCTGAATTTGCCATCTCTCCATCGTCAGTACTGAGTTGCAGCAATAGATTAACACAAGAATATGGTGCTAGTCACGAAAAAGTGCTATAGAAAGGATGTAGGGCCGTAGAATTGTCTTTTTCCAACACTGTGCTACGTGAAATAAGCTGCAAAGGGACGTAAATCTGGGCCAAGTTACAGTAAAAACAGTACAGTAATTGAAGCATTACTTATAACTACATTTATTGTGTAAAGCAAAAATTTTCACATTATTACTCATAGCTTGTAAAATTGATATCAGATACTTTATTGAGTGCAAAATCACCGTCGGCATATTTATCGGCGCGTGATTTATTGAAAGACGTTATTCTAGGATTCACAGTACATTTTTTTAGGGAACTATACATTTTTCACCTTAATCAGGCTCAAATTTTCGTCTTTAGGGAGCTTATTTCACGTAGCTCAGTGGCAGAAAAGGACAGCTCTATGGCTCTACGTCCTTCCCATTGCACTTCTTCGTGGCTAGCATCATATTCTAGTGTTAATCTCTTGTTACGACTCAGCATGGAAGATCGAGAGATGGCAATTATAGGCCAAGTTAAAGAAAAAAGAGTATAGTGTTCCACGTTATGGGAAAGGCTGCTATACTCTGTTTTTACTCTAACTTGGCTCAGATTTTCGTTCATTTGCAGCGGATATCACACAGGTTAATGGTGGGAAAAAAAATGCTATAGCTCTACTGTCTTTACATGGCACTTCTTCGTGACTAGCATCATAGTCTAGCGTTCGTCTCTTGACCTCACTATTCAAGGGAGAGACTGCAATTGTTAGCCAAGTTAGGGTAAAACGGGTATAGTGTTGTTTGAGATATATAATTTTCCTCTCAATACCATAACATCTGAATTAAAAATAAAATGCTGCAATTCCTCCAGGTTACTCCCACTTCCTTTATTAATCTGAACCAGCGCTTTGATAGTTGCCCATCTATCTATCTGTCTATATTTCTATCTATCTGTTGACATCCTGCAAATGGGTAAGAAAAAAAATACTGCCATTCCTCCAGGTTAATCCCACTTCCTTTATTAATCCGAACCACCGCTGTGATAACCCTGCCGACGCGTCCCGTGGATTGTGGTCGAGTCCTTTGAAGTCCTGCATTAGGATCCCACCGCCGCCCTCAAACTTAATCAAATCTGCATAACCGGCCTCCTCAGCGCGCCTCTTCATTAGCGAGGAGGGGGGGCTAGGTGGGGCTAGGAGGGGAGGGGGCTAATGGGGTGCTAGGAGAGGAGGGGGTCGTCATTTGTAGCCGGAACCCACAACCCTCCATTACCCTCAGTCGCTGCTAATAGCCCTCATTTGGATTTTAATTGTCCCTCCGCCTGCCCCGCTGCGTCTCGAGAACGAAGGGGAATTCTTGGGTATATTTTACGAGACTGGTATTATTAGTAAAATCTGGTGTGGACACTAATCAGCGCTAACTTGTTTATATATTTTTTTTTCTAATATTCTGCTGTGCGGGAGCGTCATGCAGTTCTAAATTTAAGTCATGATTAAAGAGAGATTTACTGGAGAGTTAAATTCTTGCTTCTGTATACCTCTTAATGCAGGTCTCAGGTATTCCGTCTGTGAATTGAAAGTTATCTCAGTGCGTTTGGGCTTACGTGGCTGTATTTCTTTTTCATTTTAGTTTACCACATTATTCCTTTCAGGCCATTTCGCGTTTAATATCTCCGCTTCAGCCTTACCTTGGTGTATGTGCAATCTTTTATTTCTTCTGATATCGCTGTCCGTGCATAGAGACTCCTGTTCAATCGTACTTTTCAGAATCAATTGCAGTTCTCCTTTCTCCCTCCTTCTCTTCCTCTGTCTCCTCCTCTTCCTCTTCCTCCTCCTCATCATCGTCATCCTCCTCTCTGCTCACTACCTCATGCCCATTGTTTTTTATTCTAAGCGATCTTCACCCATCTATCTACCAAACTAACCCTATATATTCCCCTCTGTTAAATATCTGGAGACTAAAATGCAGAACTACAAAAAATGAAAAACAAAAACGCAAGCCACACATTCTTTAACTCGCCGATCAAGCCTTGACAAATCTGGGGTCACCACGAATCGTAGGTAAATGTTTGTAAATGTATAGTATTATCTGAAAAGTTGGTATACCTTATTTGTTTTGTGTGTGTGTGTGTGTGTGTGTGTGTGTGTTTGACGTTTGTGTGGTAATCTTTATGTGTGCGTGTTTGTGTTTGTTTGTATCCTTGCCATACGGCGTCAGTGACCTTTGATATAACAGTGCCAGGAACTTTTTAATATTCGCATCTCTGGGCATAAATTTAACAGCCCGTTCCCCAAGGCTTAGACCTCCAACCTGCCACGGACTTTTACATGTCACTACTTGGGCACTAATACCCAACGTCCGAGCTGCGCACAAACTAGGGCTGCCTCACTCAGAACTGGTGTTATGGTATGAGCTGGGGTATACTTATCAATCCAACCTTCAGTCATCGCTTGAGGAAATACTGAGAGAAGTGTTTCAGTGCGAAGAGAAAAGAAAATAGGAAGATAGGGTATATTGAAGGAGTCGGTCTTGAAGCAATGCAAGTTTCTCGAGATTTCCTTATTTCACTGAGAAGTCCTTGAAAAGTTGGGAAGCTTTTCTCAAGACTTCTCGGTTAAGACGTTTCCATATCTTTAGTCAATATCTTCTTCCAGTGTGACTCAATTTCCAAGATTATTTTCAAGACGCTTTTAACCTCTTGTGTGCGATGACGTGAGATTCAATTCTTTTTATTTCTAGACGATCATGCTCCAGTAAGATTAGATTTTTTGAACTAGAAGGGTTAGATTTCCCTTCATTAACTCTTTCTCTAATAGCTTCCTCTCTAAATCGAAATATATTCACCAGCGAGAATTAGATACAAAAACACGTCACATTTACGCCTTTGGTAGTTTTTTCTCGCTACCTCCAATTTATTTTATACAGCTTTACTACTAAGGTGCTTTATTGACCTAAGAAAAGTGGTCTGAAGGTAACAAGATTAAAGTAAGCGTTATCAAAGTAAAGGAAATAGAGGCCCGTATTCTCGTCGGTTAAGGAAGCTCCCTAACACCTTTTCCTAAGCGATTTATTTTGTTTACTGCACCTTACTGTCCTAATGTGTGTGTGTGTGTGTTTTTAAACCTTCTAACGTCGCTATACTCTTCATAAAAAATGTATAAAAGGATATTAACCAACTATATCCAAAAATAAATCGCTAAGGAAGAG
>JAGKTI010002781.1:0-16754 GCA_018397915.1 Birgus latro
TTGGTAATTCTACCTGCAAATGAAAAAGTGAACCAGAACAATTATTTATAGCTCTTATGTGATGTTTTAAGTGACTCTTTTGATAAAACCAAGGCAAGAGTATTTATGCAAGATTCTGCCCCTGCACATGTTGCAAAGTCAGTGAAACAGTGGCTAACAGACTGTGAGGTTCCCTTTATTCGAGATTGGCCCGGAAACAGCCCAGATATCAATCCCATTGAGAATTTATGGGCGCATATGAAGCGGCAGCTGCATAGTATGGACACATCATCTTTGCCTAAACTTGAGGCTGCAGCTATGGAGCAGTTTTAGTCCATCTGTTCTGCAAAACTACGCCATCAGTCTCCCCAGACGCCTTAAGAAGATAATAAAGGTGAAGGGGAATGCCAGTAAATATTAAATTCAATGGTGAGTGTTAATTTATTTGATTCTCCTTGCTAACCACAAGAATGTTTTCTTTTTTTAAGATGGCGTCAACACTTTCCGCGCCTACTGTATATATACTGTATATAAAAAAAATTAGGTAATTGATAGTGCCATACACCTGGAATTGGCTAATTGTCATGGCAACATCCAACTTCCACTCATTCGCTAATTTCCTGTGCTTTTTTTTTTTCCCATGAAATATGCTGTATGAGCTACTCTCATAATATAAATGTATATAAGAAAGGAAGGGAGAAGCCTGAGTGATATTTATATTCACCTGGAACTACCTAATTCATTATGTATTGTCTAGATTTCCTACGACTTATTTCTTAGCATATACATTAGCAGCTGACATTTTCAACTCTTGGCTACCGAGATGCAGTCAGTTCGCTCAGTTCGCTCTCGTGTTTCACGTTGAAATGACACTCCTCCATTTCTGCTGCTTTTGCGCCTATTATAAAAGGCCCTGTGGCCTCTGCCCCTACTAAACATCATGTGGGAAGCAGTAAAGGACTGTAGATATATATAAGTGTAATAAAGTACTAGAAATAATAAAGTGTGAGTGTGTATATGGGTAAGAAATGACAGAATACAAGCGGTGAATTAGCATGAGTGGTAGGCTCGTACACACTCGTATTTTACATTGCTTTCACGGAGTTTTTTTTTTTTTAGTATGGATTCCAAACTACTTGGAAATCATTGAATAGTGTTTCTAGTGATAATATCTGGCAGTGGTATTCAGATTTGTGGATGTCGGGAAGTGTAAAGTGGAGACTTAGTTACCCAACTTCAGAAGACTCCACAAGTCCTACGGTAGTCGACGAGTGCTAAAAAAATATCCCAGGAGAAGGCTGAAGGTATGTGCCATATGCATATTTAATTATAATATTCTAGGACTAATAACTGATTTTTGGCAAATATTTTTAAAAAGTCAGTCGGAGCACGAATATCCCTACGGGAATGACACGGTGTGCCTCCGACATCCCCGCGGTGTAGGGGTTAATTAAAGCCAAATATTCCCTATATCTATATAAATATGTATTAAACCCACATGTCCCCTTCACGTGAGGGCTTTTCATCCCTTACCACGCAGGCACAGTTAGGACAATGGAAAATTCCTAAGTACAGTATTTACATGTACATACAATATAGTTGTTCACAAGGGTTAAATGCAGTAGCATTTAATTTATTAGTAATAAGAATTATTAACAGAATGTAATCTCTGGGTTATAAAACCGCTTAAATTAGTCATTAATGCTCTGCTGGTTTTCCTCTGCCTTTAATTGGAGACAACTATTTTTAAAAGTAAAGAGCGCAACTGCTCTGGGGGAAAATATTTCCCACACAGACATTCGCAGAAACTTAAAGCTGTCTGCATTGATATCATTTGCTATTTGCAAGCAGCATTATCTGTGCATGATGTCTGCTGTAATATCATTTGCCATATGCAAGCCGCATTATCTGTGTATGTTGGGTTTTAGAATAAAACCTCTCTGTTTGCAAGCCCTAGGAATGTAGTGCCCGAATAGCTGCATCCCGCTCTGAGACATTACCATGGCTTTGAGTACAAAGATCCCATCGTTGCCAAAGTTTTTATCATTGCCAGATGAAAATCTGCTCTTCTGATGTTATTGCACAGTTTTGGCTAAAAAAAAACTTTATCGCACATCTGAGCTGATTTCTCTCGACAATAATGGTGCAACATCTATGGTTTCTGATGGCTTTGAGGTTTTCAAAGATGAGGCCCTACTCGAGGAGTTAATCCCAGGTAGTGTAGATCACTAACTCTCCACCTCCTAGCCTCAGAAGCCCTTACCTCAAGCCCATTTCGGGTCTCCCTGTGGTATGTGTTTCTTCCATATTGTGCGCTTTTCAGAATTTTCTGTCAACCTAATCTGATTTTATTCTATAGTTTGCCAGTCTCCTTCTGACCCTCAGGAACTTCTCTCCTTCTGACCCTCAGGAACTTCCTTTCGTAGGGTCCCAATTTCTTTATGTAAGTTTTTAGCATCTCCTTTATCTCTTTTGCCTCTTTTGTAAGTATTTCCTCATGCTCACAGAAGAGGCAGATGCTGTCTTGGTGGTTGTTGACATACTCTGCTTCTTTTAAGTCAATGCACCACTTTACTTTTTTGCATCTAGAGCAAGTAGCCTTTACTGTCAGGGCACCAGCCATTTTGCTATTTTTTATACTACTCTCTTAGAGCTTGTTTCTAACTTCTCAAGATAAATGGTACTAGTTTCCTAAAAACTTCAAGAACTTGCGTGACCAATATGTTAACTAAAGCATAAGAAGATAAGGGAGGATAGGTAAATTTTTCCTGTGCCACGTGCATCTGATTGTCTGTCACTGGTCTTCATTCTGTTCAGTACCCTGTCCTGGATGGCCTGTCATACCAACCAAAGGTCTGCCCAGGGCTGGAAAATCCCAAATGTGCTGCAGCTCCCAACTGAGCAGCACAAGTGATAAAAAGTACACTGATTTCCCACCAGGAGTGACAGAAAGAGCAAGGTACCTGGCACCTGCTAAGTTTTCAGACCACTCTCTAATAGTCAGACTTTTGGAATGAAATGGTCAGAAGATATCACACTTGATCCAGATGTCAAGTCCAAGAAATTTTAGTTGGCCTGGCCTCCAAAATGGCTGTAAAACTCTCATTTAAGGGCAGTCCAGCCAGAAGCACCAAAGAATAGTCACAGGGGCTGGTCAGGCATTACACGATAGGAGTGGGCTACATGAGGCACAAATGCCAGTCTTCGTTTATCGGATTCCTGTCCTCCTGGGACTCCTTCAGTTTGAGTCTCTCACAACATATGAGTGTTAAATGGTGTCATTTGTAGAGAGGTCCAAAGTCTCTTCCAGAACATGGGGTAGCAGCAGGGTTATTATGTTTTATAAATAGAAAGAGAGAAGAGATCTTAATCCTATAACTAAAATTAAAGTGAGAGTTGAAAGGCTCAGATTCATAGGGACACAACCCCTAGATGAGTTAGCCCCATTTCTCAGATTCATAGGGACACAACCCCTAGATGTGTTAGCCCCATTTCTCCTACAAGAGAGAGAGAGAGAGAGAATAACAATTGGAGAACAGTGTTATGTACCCTCTCTTACATCAGCACTGATGTTAGACCCCTCAAGCTGATATCATGTACCTTTTAGAATTACCCTATTCAGTAATTTTCCTTCAGCACAGATTATATATTATACATCCATTGTCATTCCTTCCTCTATGCCATTTCATGGCCATTTCCAGATACAAAAATGAGATAAATATCTTTACAGTCTTTTTCACACACATCCATTGTGTCAGTGGCACAGAGGGTAGACTATTTGACTCTCCAAAACACCTTTTCTGTCTTTTGCACTACTCTACATGGACTTCACATACCACACACTATACCCTACTGTGTAGCAGGGGTTGGCACCATCTAGGCCACAGGGGCGGGCAACCTTTTCAGAGCGAGGGCCAGATGAGACTTTCGGAAGCAGCCCACTAGCCAGAGTGACAAATGAGATCACAAAGGTGATTATACATAAGGATTTTATTGGAAAATATGCAAATTAAATCTATATCAGGATATAGACTTCCAAACTTGAAGGAGTGGAACATCTTTGAGCTTACAGGTTAAGATCTCAAAATATCTATGAACTTGAAAAGTACTACATACATTCATGGATACACAACAAGTGTGTACCTGCCTTTAGAGTGACACATACCTCCTCTCAATGCGCAAGTCCTATAGACTCTGGTGTCTGGCATGATTGCGGAAAGATTGTATCGCGCGGAGTGAGGGGAGTGCTGAGTTGCCAAACAGCATCTGCTGGCCGCATGCGGCTGGCAAATGCTATTTGTTAGAATTTAATTTGTTTTTGCTGGGGTTTCACAGACCGGATTGCTATGCTTATGCCGAGCAGGTTGGTGGGCCAGATGCTAGACCTTCTTGGGCCGGATCTGGCCTGCAGGCCGGAGGTTGTCTGCCCTAGATCTAGGGCATGTGGCCAGAAAACTTTGCCTCCACTACCTAGTGGTGGACTTGAAGCGAGGCATGACACTGGCTCCAGGCTGGGACCAGAGGATACAGGGCACTCCAATTCCCAGGCTGCCACTTCTGCTCAACAAAGAGGGACCCTAATCTTGGAGTAGCACCTCAGGAGGCTGCTGTATCACTGAGTGTATAATAGCAGGGGCAGTTACAGTGCCAATCTGCACCTGGAGGGTGCCTCTGTAGCTGTTCTGGCAGGGTGCCTCGAGGCCACTGCCACACCCGCTGACCACGGCTGGTGGGCAGTGGGTCCCTGATCTCCTGCCTAGACTTGGGGCTGTCCCTAGGGGTGAGGAGCTATGGTCTGTCTTCTTTTTCAACTACTGACATGACGAAATTGAAAGCAATCCCTCTACTATCCGGACATCCACTATCCGGACACCCCCCCACTATTCGGACATCATGGGCTGATGGCCTAAACCCCCAAATTGAAAAAAAAAAAAACGATTTTTTCCGACCGCGTCAGTTTGAATTTCCCGCTCGCGCCGACTAGCTCCCTTCCCGCTCGCGCCGACTAGCTCCCTTCCTGCTCAATCTCCCTCCTACTAGTTCCGTCTCAACTCCCGTGAACAGTGGATGGCTGTCCGCTCGTTTGTGGTATTTTCGTTCTTGTTTAAATAATCAAAAGTCACAGTGCTAAGGATTAAGTGTAGTTAAACACTGGATTACTGGACATGCTTCAAGAGCAATTATGACCAATGTAAAAACCTTAGAGATGAGGGTAAACAACAATCATGGACTGTAAGTAAACACTGTAAACTGCTAAATATTTTCCATAATCACTTCTAAATCCTCATTCTCTGGTTACATTTTATTTACTTCATGCTTTGTGTCCCATATTTGAGTGCACAGGCTGTGAAAGAGGTGATTTTCTCAGTGATTACCATGTCTCTTACATACGTTCACTATCTAGTCAACTGGTGAACATTTTTGCCTCACACACCTCTAAATCATAATTTTTCCGGTTACATTTTATTTACTTCATGCTTTGTGTCCCATATTTGAGTGCATAGGCTGTGAAAAGGTGATTTTCTCAGTAATAATCATGTCTGCCTTACTCACCTCAAAATCATCATTTTTGGGTTAAAATTCAATTAATTCATGTTTTGTGCCAATTATTTATGTGAATAGGGTCTTAATTAAGTGCTATGCATGTCCAGGAGGGAGGTAGTTAGGTGGTTTTCTGATTAGGTTAGGGTCAAGAATGACCGGTGCTGTTGGTGAACAGTGAACACCTTTGCCATACCTTACTCTTTTTCTGGTAACAATTTATTTATTTGATGCTTTGTATCCCATATTTTAGTGCATAAGATATGAGAAATGATAATTTTCATAGTGATAGCCAATGAATTCATGCTTTGTGTCCATTATTTAATGCATATGGTGTGAGAAAGGGTGATTTTCATAGTGATTTCCATGTCTGATACTTACTTAAACTTGCTGGCAAGTTGTGAGCACCAATGCCTTACTCACCTCTAAATCATCATTTTTTGGTTAAAATTCAGTTAATTCATGCTTTGTGTGCATTATTTATGTGAAAGGGGACTTAAATAAGTGCTATGCATGTCTGGTTGGGAGGTAGGTAGGTGGTTTTCTGATTTAGGTTAGGTTAGGTTAGGGTCATGAATGACCAGTGCTGGAGCTTCAGGGCCAATATCCGGACATGACCAATATCCGGACATGACCAATATCCGGACATGCCTTTGGCTCTATTATGTCGGATAATGGAGGGATTACTGTATTGTGAAATGCAAGCCTAAGAAAACCAAATCATCCACGGAGTTCAGAGTGGCATTTTGAAATGTGCATAGCTTGAAGGGTAGAGAGGGGAAAGTGGTGGAAACGAGCAGGAAGCAGGATAATGTCTGCTTCTTCCAGGAGGTTAGGTATAGAGTCAGCATGGGTGACTCCTGGGAAGGATTGTAGGTATAAGTTACTTTGGAATAAAGGTGTGGACAGATATAGTGATGTGAGTGTGCCTGCTGAAGAGAAGTGGGTGGAGTGTTATGAATTTATCAAGTGAATGAAAGGATTATGACTTTGAATATGTCATTTGGAAAGCTCCTAGCTACATTACTATTGACACATGCTTCACAGACTGGGTTGGATGAAAGAAAAGGACAGATTCTGAGATGATTTGATATATGTGGTTGGTGGTATGGGGGATGATGAGATTGTAGTCTGGGGTGGGGATTTAAATCATCATGTAGATGCAGCAGCTCAAGGATATGGAGGGGTGCATGGGGGATGAGAGTATGGTACAATGAATGCGGAAGGGGGAACGATACTGGAATTCAGTGAGGCAGTGATCATGATTGTGTGCAACACGCATTTGAGGAAGAGAGAGTAGGCTGATTATACATGAACCGGGGAGCAATAGTAGCCAGATTGACTATTTCCTGGCCATAATAGCAGCTTAGTGAAGGATGTTATAGTTATAGGAAGTGAAGAGTGTGTGTAGCAGCACAAATTACTGATATATATGATATGATATTAAGAGAGTGGGTAGTGAAGAAAAGGACCTATGCATCCAAGAGGAAAATATGGAAGTTTTAAAACAGAGCAGTAAGGGATGTCTTCTACGGTGAGATGAGTAGAGTGGTGACTGAACAGGAAACTGTAAACAGAAATGTTAACGAACACTATAGAGTTCTTAAGAATAACCTTTGAGATACTGATTCAGTGTGTGGATGGACAAGGGACCCACGAAGACATAAGATACCATGATGGTGAAATGAGAGTGTAGAAGTCACAGTTAAGAAGGTAAAAAAAAAAAACACACATTTTAAGGAGTAGAAAAGGCATAGCAACAGAGATGAATACTTGGCTACCATGCATAGGGCCGGAAAGGAGGTATAAAGAGCAAAATCTGACTCTCAGAAACTTTTACTGGATAACCTTAATACTGTAGTTCCCAAAAGAAGAATGTAGTATTTCAGGTGGCAAAAGAGATGATGATCAAAAATAGGGATATCATAGATGAGCAGTGTGTGTGAAGAATCATTTCGTTTCATTTATAAAGGTTCCGACATGCTTGCATGCATTGGCCGTAATCACCTAATGGCAGCCCTCCATGCTGCTCGATCTCTGGCAACCATCCTATTCAGTCGCTTATCCCTTAGCTCACACTCTATGACCTTATCTCAGGTCTTTTTTGGTCTGGCTCTTGCAACCCTACCCCCTATGTTCACACTTCTCACTTTCTGCCCCCAGCTGTGGAATGATGGAGGAAAGGTAATGGTGGACGGTGAAGACAGTAAAGATGGTTGCTGGATGTGGAGTCTGACTGGAGCAGGACAGGCTTAGAGTCAGCAGATCCAGGGTTTGGGCCTCGGCCTTTGATTGATGCCACTACTGTGAGCAGGGCAATCAGCAGGATACAGTTAGGGAAAGTGGCAGGTGTGTCTGGGTTGACTGCTGAAATAATAATGGCCTCTTGAGATCTTGAGTGGGTTTAGTTATTAATTTGATAAATTTGATTATATATGAGTGTGTTATGCCAGATCACTGACTGAAGAGTGTGATTGCAAATGTGTATAAGGGGAGGGGTGCTGCCCAAGAAAGGGAAATTAGAGAGGCGTAAAACTTTTGGACTTTTCCAAAATCATAATATCAGATTTCCTAAAATACTTTTTCCAAAAGAATTTTGAAAAGTCATTTTACTAAAGAAAATTTTGAAACAATATATTTATCATCAAAAGAACTCTTAACATACTTTCTAAGGTCGCCGCTAGGTTCAGGGGCTGCACTAAGCTACAGTCTTCCAAGCTATCTCAAGCTGGACTTGATCCATGAGGCTGATTTCTCCATTTATTTTGTGTGACACTGCCCCTGCACACAAAAAATTATCATTGTTCACTGTCAAATATTCATGCCAAAACTTTTAAAACCATGAATGAAGGTGATAATCTATAGCATAGGTATAGTGATTACTGAAGGGAATGACAAGCAGGTGGATGGCTGTAAATATACAGTACAGTAATTGATAATATTAACAGTATTCCAATTTGTCCAAAAATTCAATTTTCCAAAGGCCTCTCGATCCCAACCATTTCAGATTTTGGGAATTGCACTGTAATGGAGAGATTCCTGGAAGGTATGATTGTCTGACATCTTCAGAAAAAATATATAGAAAAGAAGAGGGAGCTACAAAGTACTTTGTTTTTGTTAACTTGAAGAAGTCCTTTGACAGAGTTCCTACTGAGGTGGTGAAGTGGGCAATGGGACAGCTTGGGATCAAGGAGTGGCTGGTTAAAGTGCTTATGGCAATGCACAGTTCTAGGGTGTTCACACCCAGGTGAGAGTGAATGGAGATTAGAGTGAAGAGTTTTCTGTGAATGTTGGCATGAATCAGGGGTCAGTCTTTAGCCACTTATGGTAGTAGTAGTAGTAGTTGTTCCCTAGGCAGTCTGGCCGAACAGCCCCGAGTCCCTAAAGAAGCCCATGGCCGAGACCGGGCTTTCCCACAGAGCTCTCAAGGAGTGTATGTTGTGTTGATGGCGTAGGTGTTTGTGCGCAATGCAGTCTTGCATGATGTGCTTAATAGTATGGGGTGCTGTGTTACATCCTGGACAGGTGTCAGCGACGGAGTCATCCAGCCTCTTCTGATGACTTAAGAGAGCTGGATGATGCCAACATCTCAGCCTGGCCAGGTGGACCCTGTCCTCACGGGGGAGATAGCATTCAGAAGGATGGATATCAGGAGGCTGTGCATGCAACTGTGTGTTTTCTTTAAGTGACTGAATGGAACAGCGAGTGATTTGAGTATGAATATGCTTCTGGAAGCTGGTCTGAGGTAGGCAGAGGGGAAGAGATGATAGTATTTGTGTATGATATCGTGTGCTGGGTGTTGTTTTGATGTTCCTTGGTGTGTATGCATGTGCTGCCATGTAGTGTAGTGGATGTTGTGGGTTTGTGGAGGCTGCAGTGAGAATTTGGGTGCCTCTCATGTCTAGATGATCCTTGACTTTGAGGACTTTGGTTTCTTGGTGTAGGTGGTCTGTAGGTGTACTAGCTGTGCAGCCTGTGATTATTTTTAGGGCCTTGTTTTGTATGGTCTGAAGAGTGTTGTAGTGTGTTTTAGTGAGGTTAGGAGCCCAAGCAGGGCTTGCATAATTCATCACTGAACGTATATATTGTTTGTATACTGTAGTGGTGGTTTCTTTGTTGAGTCCAAATGTTGTATGGGCAAGTGACTTCAAGGCATTGAGTCTAGGTGTTGATTTATTTTTGATGTTTGTGATGTGTTGTTTAAATGACATTGATGTATTGTATGTTACACCAAGGATTCTGTGTGTGTGTGTGTGTGTGTGTGGTAGGGGAGTGTTGTCTATGGTGAGGTGTGGAATGTGACTATGTCCCCTGTGAGAATGGTCACTGTAGATTTGGCTGGGGGTATTTTGAGTCTGTTTGTGGTGAACCATTCATGTAGTGTGTTGAGGTAAGGTTGGAGGATGTGTGTGGCTGTGTTTGCGTTTTGGTGTGTGCATGTAAGTGTTATGTCGTCTGCATTATGGTTTATCATGGTCCTTGAAGCTCTCTTACATTTCAAAAAATTGACCTCCAGAGAGATGTTGTATGCTGATGGCTTGGTGTTGATTGCAGAGAGGGAGGTGGAGAACATATTTAGAGATGGAATGGGGTATAAGGGTTTTAGAGGAAACATGGATAAAATAAAAGTGACTCTATCTAGGGCTAGTGGCAGTACTGTCAAAGCAGAGGGAGTATGGTCCTGTGCAGTTTGCCACAAGGGTGTATGAAGTAATTGAATCTTGTGCAGTGTTTGTGACCAGTGGGTTCATAAGAGATGTAGTGGTATTAGAGGTAGGCTGCAAATAATACTGATTCTGTGTGTGTATGTTGTGTTGGGGGAGCATGTAGAGATTGAGGGAGATGAAAGGCCTGATTTCGCTGGAGAGTCTCTTGAGTTTGTGGAGGAGTTTTTCTATTTTGGGGAGATTATGTGCTGGAGGTGGGGCTGAAGCTGGCTCTGTAGCTAGGGTAAAGAGTGACTGGAGGAAGTGCAGGGTGCTGCTGCCTCTCCTGACATTGAGAGGGCTCTCCCTCTGTGTTAAGGGGTTCTTGCATGTAGTAATCTCTCAATTATCCGTCATTTCAATATCCGAGCTAATGCAATATCCAGCCCAATGCAATATCCAGTGCTTTTTGCTTTACTCTATTAAAACAATACTCGGCGAAATTAGGCAACATCTGGCTCCGAAACAGGACGCAGTTGGTGGTACTATGCACATTCTGGCAGTTAGGTGTATCATCTGGCTCAGACATGGGACCCTATTGGCATGTGGGCATACCCTGCAACTTGCCAGCCAATCACAATGCATTGAAGAAAGCAGCCCACCCAACGAGCCAAGCCTATTGTTACTCTCTCATCCCCTCCCGTGGATGTCATACAGTGAGGACGTATCTGTTCACTCGCATTTGTAACGCATGATGTGGCTAGCCCCTAGTGCTGTGACTTAGTATGTGGCCTCCCATGCTTCGCTCGTTGCTGTGGTGCTGTGACTAACCTTGTGGGCACTCGGTTTTCCATGCCCTAGTGTTCCCATTGTATGGTGAGAAAATATGTGTGTATATCTACCCTCCATCAATGCTGACACTAAGTGAATACAGTATGGTTATGATTATAATAATATGTACTATATTACAGCACTGTATATACTGTATCAGCAAAGTATTGAATTTTATGCTTGATTTAAATCTTTACTCATGCATAAAATTGTTGGAAACTTTTAGGACAGAGGGTTGGGATGGATAGATTAAGGTAGTGACCCATTACCCAGTTTGACGCCGAATGGTTGGCTGATTGGGGGTATCCGAGCAATATCTGGAGTTCTGCAATATCTGGCATGGGCATTGGCTGAATTATGCCAGATACAGTAATCCCTCCACTATTCGACGTAATAGAGCCAAAGGCATGTCCGGACAGTGGTCTTGTCCGAATATTGGCCCTGAAGCTCCAGCACTGGTCATTCATGACCCTAACCTAACCTAACCTAAATCAGAAAACTGCCTTCCTACCTCCCCACCGGACATGTATAGCACTTATTTAGGTCCCTTTTCACATAAATAATGCACACAAAGCATGAATTAATTGAATTTTAACCAAAAAATGATAATTTAGAGGTGAGTGAGGCATAGGTGGTCAGAACTTGCCAACATAGTATAAGTAAGTATCGGACATGGAAATCATCTTTTCTCACATTTTATGCACTAAATTATTGAATACAAAGCATCAAATACAGTAAATGATGTAAATTGTTACCAGAAAAATGGTTAGGTTAGGTTATGACCGGACATGAAATTCACTGGCATTCACCATTTTCATAGCTGGTGCACTTAAAAACCATGCATGAAAAAATTAAATTGAAAGTAGGAAATTATGATTAACATTTAGGGAAATTTTTTAACACATTTAAAGCATGCTGAAAACAGGTTAGACATGAAAATCTTTATGGTAATCATCTTGCACAATAATCAAAGGCATTCACCTTTTTCATAGCTGGTGCACTTAAAACCATGCATGAAAAAAATAAATTAAAAGCAGGAAATTATGATTAACACAATGTTAGGTTAGGTTAGGTTAGTTTAGGTTAGGTTAGGTTAGGTTAGGTTATGACCGGACATGAAATTTACTGGCATTCACCTTCTTCATGGCTGGTGCACTTAAAACCATGCATGAAAAAATTAAATTAAAAGCAGGAAATTATGATTAACACAATGTTAGGTTAGGTTAGGTTAGGTTAGGTTATGACCGGACATGAAATTCACTGGCATTCACCTTTTTCATAGCTGTTGCACTTAAAACCATGCATGAAAAAATTAAATTGAAAGCAGGAAATTATGATTAACATTTAGGGAAATTTTTTAACACATTTACAGCATGCTGAAAACAGGTTAGACATGAAAATCATTATGGAAATCATCTTGCACACAGTTTATGCATGAGGTTAATGATATGGAAAGTACAAAACAAGGAATTTTGATGAAGTTAGGGTACTTACGAAAAAGAAGCCGCCGTCTTGATGTATAACTCGCTCTATCATCTCAGACTCTGACAGGAAGACCTTGCACCTGACACACCTTTGCAGTTGACAATCACCAGCACTTCTCACCAACACTTTCCGCAACTTTTTTTTGCATAACTGGGATCACATCACTTCACTGCACTGTACATAACAGTAAATTCCCGTGTGGTCTAGTGACGAGTCCTGGAGCCTTGCAAACTTCTCAGCAGCAGCTTTCAGCTCCGTTCCACATACCAACACACCAGCAGCACGTTGTTGTCGATACCAAATCAGCGTGGACCGGTTGATGTCTGCATACTTAGGAGTAAACATCACCTTCCTCTCCACATTTCGTTTGGTCTTTGAAGCAAAATCAGCCGTGTACTGCTGTAGTTTGTCTTGGGACTTCTTGATATCAAACAAGGTGGAGCGAGGGAGGTTGAATTCACGACGAATCCGTGATGTCGGCCATCCGGCGTCCACCTTCTCCAATACCTCCCTCTTCTTCTCCAGAGTCAGAACCACTTTCTTCCTCTTCTCAGGAGGCGAGGCCATCATCACACACATGATGAAGAAGGTAAAGAGCAGCATCAGGCCCTGCAGGAGGTAGGGTATCACCACAAAACCAATCACTTCGGCCGCCATTGTCGGAGCGTGTTTACGAGCCAGAAGCGGACCGGGAAATGGGACGGACAGACAGGCGCCACGCGCGAAAACACAGCCTATTGGCGTGCGCGGGAAATTCAAACTGACGTGGTCCAAAAAAATCGGATTTTTTTCAGATTGTTTTGAATTTTTGGGCATTTTGGGGGGCGGACAGCCCACAAGGTCCGAATAGTGAGGGATCCGAATAATGGGCGTCCGAATAGTAGAGTGATTACTGTAATTGAGAGATCACTGTACAGCATGTGTTAGGAGTGTAATGCTGTATGGTAGTAAGACCTGGGCAATAATGGACGAGAATTGATATTTGCTGGCTCAGACATACAGAATGCTAATGATTAGATGAATGTGTAGTGTATCCTTGAGTGCAAGGCCTTGAGGGTTAGGATTCCAGCAAAGAAATGAGAGGAAGGATGGAGCTTGAATGTACACTGTTAGTGTTGTAATGAGGATGGATATACTGTATTGAGGTGATTTGGTCGTATTAAGAGGATGGAAGATTGAGTGCAGAAGATGAGAGGTGTGAATGTCGAGGGTAGGGTTGCGAGAAGCAGACCAAAAAAAGACATGGGATGAGGTCATAGGGTGTGACCTTAGGGTTAAGGAATTGAATAGGGAGGCTGTTAAAGGTTAAGCAGTGTGGAGAGCCACTATTAAGTGACCAAGGCTGACACATGCAGGCATACTGGAGCCTTTTTAAAATAAACAAAATGAAACAATCCATCAATCTCTGCCATACAGCACTGCAACGTGTCCATTGCCACTCTAGGAATCACTTTCATATTACGTCCACCCGCTCCGTCCACGTTCCTTCAACCTTCACATCACTTGAAGTTGTTCTTATTATTAACTTGTTCCCAGATCATTGACCCAAACTCCTGCACTCCCTTTTGTTTATACACATCTGTTGCTGATTTGTGTCGTAGACTTCTTATCAGCTATTTCTGTGATAGTTCATTTGAAAAAGTGTCAAACCACACAATGATAATAATCAAACACTCAGAAAATATGATTTGATGATCACCAATATAGTACAGTACCAGGGCTTTAAATAAAAAAAGACATGCAGTTTAGGAGCAATCATTAAATCAAAGCATTTGTAACTTGCTGTTGTTGTGACCTCAAGCTCATCTGAATGTGAACCCAGTAAACTGCAGGCTAAAGTTTCTCTCCTTCATCCCAACTGCCTCATTTCAGGAGATAGGGAGGGAGCTGAGGGACATTTGTATAAACAGGCAACAGAGATCCCCATTTATATCTTTGCCACCACATGAAGGCATCCCTCCTCAGCACCATGTGCAGCTTAGTCACTCATTTAACGTGGAATACTTGTACAAGAGAATTCCAGATAAAAAAATACGATATTCAGTATAACGGTGTCACTTGCATTATGCCTATCTCCAATGCCATTCTCTACCACGAGAAGAAAATATGATGTTCAGTATAATGGTGTCGTTTGCATCATGTCTATCTCTAATACCATTTTCTTTCTATCACTGTCACCTTTTTTATACTTAACAGATCAGTGGATGATACAACAGAGGGTCACTACATCTGCATTGCTACTAACATGTTTGCATCACTGGAGTCAGAAGCAGCTGTTGTGGGCTTAGGTTAGTCTTTCATGAAAAGTGACTGTTGCTCTTTTAAGAGAAGAGATAGAGGTTGTTAACATGGCTCAAACAGAACTCCAGCTGGCCAAATTAAATGCATTATGGAATATAATAGATCTAGTGGTGTATTCTTTGCCATCAGCATTGCTCTGTCAGTCACATGGTTTATGTTATTTTAAAACTGCATGAGTGTGAGTGTGCTTGTTTATTAGTTCTAATTACTATGCAGGGTGCTGACAAGGAGCCTACACAGGACGCCCCTGTGCACCTTGAATGAAACAGCTGTGGCATTCACCCAGGAACCATATTTTCTTATAGTTCCTAGTACTTCATCCAAGGGAGGACCCTGGCCAGACCTTGGTGAAGAGCTATCAACAGCAAGGAAGTGTTGGTTTCCTACATGGTGTATACACCCAAAAGCACAAATTTTTCCCTTCCTAATAGTTGGAATCGCGGCCAGTGAGTGACCGGGCGATCGAACACCCGACACCCGCCACCCCTACCCGAACCCCAGTGTAATCATTGTTGGACAGATGTGGAACGGCCAAACCTGGTGATGTTGCAATGCGTCATGATTGTTTTTATGGACAATCAGAACCAGCAGGGGTAAGTATATAAAGGTATTTAATGTGTAACATTGTGCTGTTATCCGCAACATACGAGAAAGACACGAAAATGACAGAAAACCTACAACGTATTACTGTATGTGTTATTGGCTATTATTATAATGTTACAAATAAGTATAGTATAATGAACAACATCTGTAGAAAGATATGATGTCTTTTCTTATCCATTCTCCCTCTTACCTCCACCACCTTTCTCTCTGGGTTCCTGTCTCCACAAAACGTCTCTTTTTACCCTCTCGTCCTCAACTTCTTTTTACCCTCTCGTCCTCAACTTCCACCTTTTGTTAAGCAACATAAACTAAGATAATGATGACTGTCAGGTATTGATCTTATTAGTATTATCAGACACCTCTGTATTAAGGACCAATAAATCAATAACATACAATACTTCGGTATATCTGACAACTATTTCATCCTGTTGCAAGGGGTTTCGAGATATACACATTGGAAATTGGACCTTGTGTTACAAGGACATACTGTTGTTTATCGTTAACACAGGTTATGTGTGGTTTTGGACGTCCATTAATTCATATTAACATGGCAATTTAAGCCTTACATTATAAACACGGAAGGTTAATGTTCCTGTCATTTTTGGGTGAACGAAAGGAATCAGGGGTCGACTCTGACAAACCACAAACTCTCTGCTTAAACGAAAATATTCTGACCTCTCGTCACAACAGTTACACCATGTCATCATGTATATGACTGACTGTAAGTCAGTCGTATACATAATGACATTATGTTACTGTTTTGACAAGAGGGGGACATATTCTTGTTAAGACAGAGTTTGTGGTTCGTCAGAGCCAATCCCTGATTTGTTTGGTTCATCCAATAATGACATGAACATAAACCTTACATATTTATAATGTAAGGCTTAAATTGCCACGTAAAATATGAATTAATGCATGCCCAAAACCACACATAATCTGTGTTAACGATTAACAACCATATGTCCTTGAAACACACGGTCCAACTTGCATTGTGTACATCACGTAACACCTTACAACAGGATGAAATAGTTGGCAGATATACCGAAGTATTATGTTATTGATTTGTTTGTGCTTGATGCAGAGGTGTATGATACTATTAATATGATCAATACCTGCCAGAGCATTTCATCATTATCTTAGTTTATTTTGGTTAACCCCTTAACCGCGGGTCGTCACTTTCATGACGGTCAGGTGCAATGGATCATACTGCGTGGTGTCACTTGAGTGACTTTGTGTTATTTTTAATTCCCCTGGGCTTTCAGGTGGTGACTTGTATCATCTATCAGCACTGCCAATGTTCAACAATAGTCAGAGCTGCTAATGTCATCAGTACTCCCATCCATTGTTGACAATTTAGCCATTTTCCCC
>JAGKTI010002781.1:21679-63295 GCA_018397915.1 Birgus latro
CATTGCCCACTTCACCACCTCTCTAGGGACTCTGTCAAAGGCCTTTTCCAAATCAACAAAAACAAAATACAATTCCCTTTTCTTGCCAATATATTTTTCCTGAAGCTGTCGAACAATGAATATGGCATCAGTGGTCCCCCTGACTAATTTATTATGTAACGTCTAGATTTCCTACGACTTATTTCTTAGCATATACTGTACATTAGCGGATGACATTTTCAACTCTTGGCTACCTAGATACAACCAGTTCAGCTCAGTTCTCTCTCGTCTTTCACAGAGAAATGACGCTTCTCCATTCCTGCCGCTTTTGCGCCTATTATAAAAGTCCCTGTGGCCTTTACCCCTATTAAACATCGTGTGGGAAGCGGTAAAGGACTGTAGATATATATAAGTGTAATAAATACTAGAAATGATAAAGTGTGAGTGTGTATATAAGTAAGAAATGACAGAATACAAGTGGCAAATTAGTGAGAGTGGGGGGCTCGTATGAGCTCTTATTTTACATTGCTTTCACAGTTTTTTTTTTTTTTTAGTATGGATTCCAAACTACTTGGAAATCATTGAATTGTGTTTCTAGTGATAATATCTGGCAGTGGTATTCAGATTAGGGGATGTCAGGAAGTGTAAAGTGGAGACTTAGTTACACAACTTCTGAAGTCTCCACAAGTCCCACGGTAGTCGACGAGTGCTAAAAAAACATCCCAGGAGAAAGCTGAAGGTATGTGCCATAAACATATTTAATTATAATATTCTAGGACTAATAACTGATTTTTGGCAAATATTTTTAAAAAGTCTGTCGGAGCGCGAATATCCCCACGGGAATGACACGGAAAACCTCTGACAACCCCGCGGTGTAGGGGTTAACAAAGGGTGGGACTGGGGGACAAGAGGGTAAAAGAGACGTTTTGTGGAGGCAGGAACCCAGAGAGTAGGATTGTGGAGGTGCGAGCGAGAATGGATGAGAGACATCATATCTTTCTACAGATGTTCACTATACTGTACTTATTTGTAACATTATAATATGTGACATAAGTATATAGACAATAACAATAATACATGGTAGGTTTTCTTACATTTTCGTGCCTGTCTCATATGTTGTGGTTAATAGCACAGTATTACGCATTAAATTCCTTTATATACTTACTCCTACTGGTTCTGATTGTCTATGAAAACAACATGACACATCGTAACATCACTGGCTTTGGCCATTCTACATCTATCCAACAATGCTTACACTGGGGTTGGGGTAGGAGCAGTGGGTGTGGAGTGTTTGATTGCCTGGTCGCTCACTGGCCGCGATTCCGGCTACTAGGGGGAAAGAAATAAGTTTTCGGGTGTACAGTGGATATAAAAAGTATCGGTGGATAGGGGGTCTGATGTCTTCGAAAAACATTCACACAAGTGCTGATTTTGTGGGAGGGTTGGTATGCCTGGCTGTAGCAGGATCGGATGGCTTGAACCACTGGGCCAGTGTTTCAGAACAACATTTACGGAACCCTAACCAAGTCCTTGTCTGGTAGCAGTATCATGGTTCTGTTAGATATAATGGAAACCTCTCAATCAACACTTTGAGCTATCGTAGCTCTACATGAAGCGGTTCACAGTACAGTATTTGCGACCGCACGGCAGTTTGGTATCCACGGCAACACAGCAGCAAGGTGGATATGGGGACATGCAGACACTGGTGCTACAGACTATATGCCACGGGTCAGCCGACTACGCTGCACCACTGCTGATGAGGACCAGGTAAATTGTGAATGACATCATAGATTGTTGACAGATTGTTATTACACATTGTTACATGAGTTATAATGGTAAAATATGATGGTGTGGAAACAATGTAGACAGTGTCGCATAATACTGCTAACCATCAGCCATCTGTTTTTATAACTGCTTGTTTATTATTTTTTTGACTAGGCTATTGCCGATTTCATTCACAACGCTGCAAAAACGCTTGCTGTCAGCATACACACTGCCCTACGTCTACAGTGCTGCAATGCAACAGGCTGGAATAGGCATCACAGCAGGGGTTTGAAAGGCTCCAGGCCAGCAGAAAAAGCGAAACTGTCCAAACGTAATATGGAGGAGAGGATGGAGTATGCGCTCGAGTATGCCGATAAGCCTGCTGAGTTTGGGGAGCATGTCATCTGTTGTGACGATGCAACAATGCAATATGTTTGGAACTCGCTTCTCTCTCTCTCTCTCTCTCTCTCTCTCTCTCTCTCTCTCTCTCTCTCTCTCTCTCTCTCTCTCTCTCTCTCTCTCTCTCTCGATGCTGTCTCAACAATTATTTCTGAAAATAGGTGCCTCAGCTGCATTCATATACATAGATTTGTGCTGTCTTTAGGCTGCAAACTGCAGTGCATTACTAATGCAATGTAACTTGACATCATATGCTGTTAAAATCAGTTACATAATTGCGGCGCAAGAGTCTGAAGGTTTGGAGGAGTAGACTGTAGCACCAGTCGAGCAGGGCAGTACTCCCGAGGTGGATTGAAAGCTGATGACAGGGAGAGCTGGAGCTCCTGTTTCATCAGCTCTCGGGACTAGTTTCTGACCATCCCCCTTTGTTGAACTTTTTCAGTGCTTCAGTTACAAGGAGAGTAGGTCAGAATTCTATCCAATACAAGTTTCTCTAACTGTTTACACTATTCTACATGCATAGTACACACAACACTACCTTTTTGAAATTAAAGAAAAATTTCGCTTTCTAACCATGCCTCGGAGTCCCAAGGGGAGGGGGACCATCAATGCCCCCACCATCCACCCCTCTCCCGGTGATGACTCAGCATGCCTGGAACCACTGTCTGACTCACTTCTTCATTTCTGCAACATTCGCCGCCTTTCCTCCAACTTTCTTTCTGTGGAACACAACCTCACCATCTCTTCTTAACCCCTTAACTGCGGGTCGTCACTTTCGTGACGGTCGGGTGCAATGGATCATACCACGGGGAGTCACTTGAGTGACTCTGTGTTATTTTTAATTCCCCCGGGCTCTCAGATGGTGACTTGTATCATCTATCAGCACTGCCAATGTCCAACAATAGTCAGAGCTGCTAATGTCATCAGTACTCCCATCCATTGTTGACAATTTAGCAATTTTCTCCCATTCTAGACTCCCCTCCCTACCTCCCCTCCATTACCCTCTCGTGTTGTCTGCTCAGCCGCTCTGCGCTAAGTAAATCTTCCCCGGATTTTTCCACTGTTTTCATCCATTGAAATGAGACCTATGCCCTATTGTTATACAAAATAATGTATATATATATAAAATAAGGTAATTGATAGTGCCATACACCTGGAATTGGCTAATTATCTATTGGCAACATCCAACCTGCACTCGTTCACTAATTTCCCCTGCTTTTTTTCCCCGTGAAATATGCCATATGAGCTGCTCTCGTAATATAAATGTATATAAGAAAGGAAGGGAGAAGCCTGAGTTTCATTTCGTTTCGTTTTTGAAGGCTCCAACATGCTTGCATGCGTCGGCCTCGGTCACCTAATGGCGGCTCTACACGCTGCTTGATCCCCGGCAGCCTCCCCGTTCAGTCCCTTAACCCTTAAGTCACACTTAATGACCTCGTCCCATGTCTTTGTCGGTCTACCCCTCCCAACCCCTCCCCCAACATTAACACCTCTCACCCTCTGTACCCAATTATCATCCCCCATCCTCTCCTCATGTCCAAACCACCTCAGCCTACATCTCCTCTTCACAACACCAATACACTCCAGTCCCATCCTACCTCTCAACTCTTCCATCGTAAACCCAGCCCCCCCAGGCCTTGCATGCAGGGACGCACTACACATCCACCTAATCATTGTCATTTCTGTATGTTTAAACCTGCGAATATCCTCCTCCTTTACTGCCCAGGTCTCACTACCAAACAGCATCACACTCCTAACACATGCTGCATACAACGACCCCTTAGCTCGTAAGGAGAGTCCTCTCAATGTCAGGAGAGGCAACAGCTCCCTGAACTTCTTCCAACCACTTCTCACCCTAGCAACCGAGCTAAATCCAGCCCCACCTCCGGCACATAACATGTCTTCCAAATAAAGAAACACCTCCACACACTCAAGAGACTCACCTGCAAGTTCAACCCTCTCACGCCTAACAATCTCCACCTGCTCTCCCCGACATGCCGCACACATGAAATCAGCATCATCTCGCAGTCTACCTCTAATACCACTACATCTCTTGTGCACCCACTTATCACAAACACTACACAAGATGGAATTGCTTCCCACACCTTTGTGGCAAACTGCACATGGCCACTCTCCCTTTTCTCTGATTGTACCACCACCAACCCTGGATATCATCACTTTTGTTTTATCTGCATTTACCCTTAAGCCCTTGTACCCCATACCATCTCTCCACTTCTTAAATCTTTCCTCCGCCTCCTTTTCATTCTCTGCAATCAACACCAAATCATCAGCATACAACATCTCCCATGGGAGTCCATCTCTGAAGTCACGTGAGAGGGCTTCAGGCACCATGATAAACAACAAGGGACTCAAAACTGACCCCTGATGCACACCAACATTCACGGGAAACTCATCACTCAAAGCTCCATTCGCTCTTACCTGGGTGCGAGCACCCATGTACATGGCCATAACAACCATAACCAGCCACTCAGCTTTCTCATTGCCCACTTCACCACCTCTCTAGGGACTCTGTCAAAGGCTTTTCCAAATCAACAAAAACAAAATACAATTCCCTTTTCTTTCCAATATATTTTTCCTGAAGCTGTCGAACAATGAATATGGCATCAGTGGTCCCCCTGCCTGGCATAAACCCAAACTGCATCTCATCGATATTTACTCTTTCTCTAATCATACCTTCTAGAACTCTCTCCATTACTTTCATTATCTGATCTAAGAGCTTTATACCTCTGTAATTTCCCCTTTCCAGGGCATCACCCTTTCCTTTGTACACATTTACAATTACACTCCTCAGCTATTCATCTGGGACAACACACTCATATATAATCCTGTTTATCAGGTCAGTGACTAACCTCACCCCAGTATCTCCTGAGGCCTTCAACATTTTGGCAGTCAACCCAGACACACCTGCTGCCTTCCCCACCCGCATCCTGCCTATTGCCTGACTCACAGTAGCAGCGTCAATCAAAGGCCAAGGGCGAAAGACTGGATCAGCGGGCTCCTGAGTGATATTTAAATTCACCTGGAACTACCGTGTATTGTCTAGATTTCCTACGACTTATTTCTTAGCATATACACTAGCAGCTGATATTTTCAACTTTTGGCTACCGAGATACAGTCAGTTCGCTCAGTTTGCTCTCGTCCTTCATGGTGAAATGACGCCCCTCCATTTCTGCCGCTTTTGCACCTATTATAAAAGGCCCTGTGGCCTCTACTCCTACTAAACATTGTGTGGGAAGCGGTAAAGGACTGTAGATATATATATAAGTGTAATAAAGTACTAGAAATAATAAAGTGTGAGTATGTGTATATGGGTAAGAAATGACAGAATACAAGTGGTGAATTAGCACGAGTGGGAGGCTCGTACGCGCTCGTATTTTACATTGCTTTCACAGTGTTATTTTTTTTAGTATGGATTCCAAACTACTTGGAAATCATTGTATAGTGTTTCTAGTGATAATATCTGGCAGTGGTATTCAGATTAGGGGATGTCGGGAAGTGTAAAGTGGAGACTTAGTTACCCAACTTCAGAAGTCTCCACAAGTCCTACGGTAGTTGATGAGTGCAAAAAAAACATCCCAGGAGAAAGCTGAATGTATGTGCTATATGCATATTTAATTATGATATTCTAGGGCTAATAACTGATTTTTGGTAAATATTTCTAAAAAGTCAGTCAGAGCGCGAATATCCCCGCGGGAATGGCCCTGTGCACCTTCGACAACCTCACGGTGTAGGGGTTAAGAGAGACTCAGCTGTCCGAGGCAACTGACAGCAAAGCCTTTTCTTTATCATTCTACTTTCTCTATACTCATTTCAAAGCCAAAGGTGGCTCTTGTGTATATGTATGCAACAACCTATCTTGCTCTTGTGTTCCTGAACTTGATTCTTCTGAATCCTCTCCTCTCTGGCTTCGGCTCTCCTGCATTCTCTGATTAAATCTATCAGTGCTGTTTACTTATCGCCTGATTCTACTGACTATCAAAAATTCTTCTACCATCTTACTTCTACGATGGAACACATTCTGTCCATTTCTCCTTTCTCTGAAATCTCCATTCTAGGAGATTTCAATGTTCACCACCACCTTTGGCCTCTCCTCTCCTTTCACTGATCCACCTCCTTTGGCTCTTCTCTCCTTTCACTGATCCACCTCCTTTGTCTCTCCTCTCCTTTTACTGATCTGCCTCCTTTGGCTCTCCTCTCCTTTCACTGCTGCACCTCCTTTGGCTCTCCTCTCCTTTCACTGCTGCACCTCCTTTGGCTCTCCTCTCCTTTCACTGATCCACCTCCTTTGGCTCTCCTCTCTTTTCACTGATCCACCTGGTGAACAAGCCTACACCTTTTCTATCCTTAATGACCTAGAGTAACTTGTACAGCACCCTACCTATATATCTGACCGCCTTGGAGAGAGCTTCAACATACTTGACCTCTTCCTTACAACTAATCCTTCTGCTTACACTGTTAATCTTGTGTCTCTGCTGGGCTCCTCCAGTCACAGCCTTATTACTTTAATCTGTCCTATCGCTCCGGTGCGGTCTGTGGACCCTCCAAAGAAACGTCGTCTGTGGCACTTTGGAGCTGCAGATTTGGAGGCCCTTGGGCGGTACTTCTTTGATTTTCTTTGGAATGATTATTGCTTCCATGGCCGGGAGTCATTTGCGTGTGCCTTACACATTATGGAGGTTATTCTCTTGGGCATGGAAGTATACATTCCTCTCATATCCTTTGTCTAATACACAAAAGCCTTGGTTTAATCACGCTTGTTCTAATGCTGTCCACAACAAGGAGAGGGCCTATAATAGGTACCGGAGCCAACCCACCCCTGAATCACATCTTTCTTATGTTTCTGCCCGGAATCATGCCAGATCTGTTCTTCGCTCTGCTAAAAATAATATCATCCACACTAAATGTTCTCAACTCTCCAACTCGAATTCTTCCCGCTCCTTTGGGCACCTTGCCAAAAACCTTTTTAACAACTTTACTTCATCATCCTTCCCTCCTCTTTTCTACTCTGATGGCTCTGTAGCTATTTCTTCTACTGATAAAGCAGATATCTTCACTCAGACTTTCTCCTCCAATTCCACCTTAGATGATTCCGGTGCTGTTCCTCCATCACTTCCTCCCTCTGACTTCCTCATGGCTGGCATTAAAATTTCTTCAGCTGATGTATTTTCTGCCATTGCTGGCCTTAATACTAACAAGGTATATGGGCCTGATGGAGTCCCTCCTGTTGTCCTCAAGAACTGTGCTTCTGTGCTTACTCCCTGCCTAGGTAAACTCTTTCACCTTTATCTGTCAACTTGTACCTTTCCTTCTTGCTGGAAGTTTGCTCTCATTCAGCCGGTACCAAAGATGGGTGACCATTCACAACCCCCTAACTATTGTCCAATTGCTTTAACATCTTGTATATCATTGGAGTCTAGTCTTAACAGAAAATTTTTTAAGCATCTTTCATATCACAACCTTCTTTCTGATCATCAGTATGGGTTCAGTCAGGGATGCTCCACTGGCAATCTTCTCAGCTACCTTTCAGACTCCTGGTCATCCTTCTTTTGGGACTTTGATGAAAGCTTTGCCATTACACTTGATATCTCAAAGGTTTTCGATCGAGTCTAGCATAAATCTTTAATTTCCAAACTGCCTTCCTGCGGTTTCTATCCTTCTTTCTGTGCCTTCATCTCTATCTTCCTTTCTGATCGTTCTATAGCCGCTGTTGTAGATGGCCATTGTTCTTCTCCTAGATCTATCAACAGTGGTGTTCCTCAGGGCTCTGTCCTATCACCAACTCTCTTCCTTTTATTCATCAATGACCTTTTAAGCTGTACATCTAACCCAATCCACTCGTATGCTGATGATTCCACACTTCACCTTTCCATTCGGTTCCCACAATGCCCATCTCAGCAGTGCTTCAACAAACAAGAGATGAGGCTATGGCACACCTAATGTCTGACTTGGCTCCTATCTCTTACGGGTGAAAATAATTTTGTTGTTTTTAATGCATCAAAGACTCAGTTCTTACACCTATTAACCCGACAAAATCTTCCTCAGGATTACCCACTAATGTTTAATATGTCCAGCTCAATCCTGCATCATTCTTGAACATGCTTGGGGTTTCTTTCACTCGGGATTTATCTTGGCAAGAACATATTACATCTCTTGTGAAATCTGCTTCCAAGAGATATGTTGTGCTAAGCCGACTCTGAAACTTCTTTACGCCTGCACAATTGTTGACTTTATACACGGATTTTATTCGCCCCTGTTTAGAGTAAAACTCTCATGTGTGGGGAGGCTCCCCACATACAGCTCTTCTCAATAGGATGGAGTCAAAGGGTTTTCGTCTCATTAACTCTCCTCCTCTCACTGGCTCCCTTCATCCTTTGTCTCTTCACCGTACTTTTGCATCTTTATCTCTTTTCTGTTGCTACTTCAATGGCCACTCTTCCTCTGAACTGTCTGCTTGCATCCCTCCACCTCTACGTTGGGCATATAGGACCCGTCTATCAACAAACTCTCATCCCTTTTCTGTCCAGCTCTCTAATGCCAGAGTTAACCGTTACTCCCAGTCCTTCATTTATGCAACTGGTCAACTCTGGAACTGTCTTCCTCTGTCTATATTTCCTACTTCCTATGATCTCCAGTCTTTCAAATGCAGTGTGTTCAGGCATCTCGAAATGAACTGAGCTTGAATTTGGATCTTTTGTATTGTCCTTGTTTGTTTGTATGTTTTTGGGAAAGGAACAGTTTGCAGGCCTATTGCCTTTGGTTTCTTCTTCCTTGAGTAAAAAGAAAAATCGTCTTTATCATTTCTGCTTCTTTGTGCCGTGGGATGAAATTTTGGACTTCTGTTTCATAAAGTTCACAGAATTTCCTGTATATAACATTAAATCTTGTCCTTTCAGCTCCATTTCCCAATCTGTTTCTAAGAAGTACTTCTGTAGGTCATGGTAGTTTCCAGTTTTGTAGTTTAGGCTCTTTTTGTAACTCTCATTGCTGTTAACTATGTCTTATGTAATCCTGAACTTGCAGTTTAATACTGCATGGTCGCTTTTGCTGAATGGATGGTGATACATTATACTGTCAATACTGTTGACTGGAAGGTTGCCAGGGCACATTACGTAAATCATCAAACTCTTGGACCTGTGACTATAAACTGGTTAATGATCTATGGCTACCCTATGATTGGGTTTATGTTTCAGATATGAGGTGCAACATGTGGTGGAACGTGGGAGGAACGGGCGTGTCACTGCTGGATTGTTTAGCTGGATGAAAGCCAGTGGTTTAGGCGAGTTGGTTAATGTTGGCCCTGGATGATTTACCGGAGTGAAATATGTTGAGATCATGGAGGAGGTTCTGTTGCCCTAGGTTCAGGCATGGCTGTTCCCTGGAAATGAGCCTTTCTACCTTCTTCAGGTTAACCGCCCAATCCACACATGCCGGGCTGTTAGGGAGTGGTTTAGCCAGCATCCTCACATCACACTGCTGCCACATCCACCCAGATCCCCAGACCTCAACCCTATAGAGCACGTCTGGACTGCAGTGGTGCGACATACGCCATATGTGCAATGACCCCAGACCTGCACTGCTGTCATTGCCTGTGCTTAACAAGTGTGGGAACAGCTCCGATGTGATCTGGGACAACTCTTTGCAAAATATGAGTTAGTGGCATCGACGGCTGAATGCAGTGTTAGCAGCCTGTGGAGGATATATGCGATATTGATATACCAATAAAGATGTGAAGCATG
Organism: Birgus latro; assembly: GCA_018397915.1. Classification (NCBI taxonomy): domain Eukaryota; kingdom Metazoa; phylum Arthropoda; class Malacostraca; order Decapoda; family Coenobitidae; genus Birgus; species Birgus latro. Next base: position 31,579 of record JAGKTI010002781.1, read on the forward strand.
TGTTACTTTTTTGTCCCTGAGCATATGACATAATATATTGTAAATATAGTCATTTTAAACCATAATGAATATAGTATATGATTATGCCCAACGGATCGTATTGTAATGATGGCCAGTCAGCGATCATTTCAGCAACCATGAATAATTATTACACACTGCATTTCCTAGGTGATGTGAATTAACCTGACACGTGAGGTGTTTGGTTGATTGTCACATGATAAGAGTCCACTGGAATAAGCACATGACGTCATTGATCACATTATAGCATTATCAGTGCACAAAGATAGCCCTGTATACGTAACCAGTAATGTGAACCACGTTACCCACTGTATCTGTTTCCCATTATAAATTACCAATTTCACATTGTGTATGAACAGTGTTTATATGTTAGCAAGGGGATACCGGTAGTTGGCGTTATATGGCACCTCGCAACACCAGGGCTAGCAACACTTGGTATGTTGGACACAAATATTTCAGTGACCTTCATACTGTGATCCAAAATGTTTCAAGAATCAGTGACCTTCGTACTGTGATCCAAAATGTTTCAAGAATCAGTGACCTTCGTACTGTGATCCAAAATGTTTCAAGAATAGTGTGCACCGATACTTTTTATACCCACTGTACATACAGGACAGCCCAACAGAAGGAATTGCTTAGCTGTGATTGATGGGCCTGCTCACCAGAGACTGAGATTAAGCAGTAACAACTGTGTGTGTGTGTGTGTGTGTGTGTGTGTGTGTGTATGCATGTGTTTACCTATTTACTAGTTTTTTGTATTTACCTATTTGTGTTCTACAGGATTTGAGCTAAGTTTGCATTGTCCTGCTTCTAATGATATAGGTATTCAGGTTTGCTTTGAAAGCATGGATATTCTTTGCACAAACCACATTTTCATCCAGATTTTTCCATTTGCTTATACTTTTGAAAGCTATATTTCTCACATCACCTGTGCAAAGTTGATGTGTGTGTTTGTGTGTGTGTGTATTTACCTATTTTGTAGTATACAGGAATTGAGCTAAGCTCGTGTTGTCCTGTCTCCATATCTACTTCATCTAATCTAGTTTTAAATACATGAATGTTTTTCGCCTGCACCACCTCTTCATCTAAGTCATTCCAATACTTATGCTTCTATTCGGGAAACTGAACCTTTTGAGATCATTAAGACATCTGCTTTTCCTCAACTTGAAGCCATGACCTCTTGTTCTTCCATCATCCAACACGAAAAGATCCTCTCTATCCACCCTTTCCAATTCTCTTACATTTCTAAATATCGTGATCAAGTCACCTCTTTCCCTTCTCTCGCGCATTGTCGGTAACTTTAGTTTTTCCAATCTCTCCTCGTCGGTGAGTTCCCTTAAACGTGGTATCATCTTCATTGCCATCTGTTGAACCTTTTCTAGTTTATCAATATGCTTCTTCAAATGAGGTGACCATACCACTGCCGCATACTCTAGTCTTGGTCTTATCATGGTCACTATCAACTCCCTCAACATTTCCTCATCCATATAATTAAAAGCCACTCTCATGTTGGTCAGTATTCCATAAGTTCCCCCAATAATTTTGTTTATATGTTTTTCTGGTGACAAGTCATCCCGAATAATCACTTCCAAGTCTTTCTCATCCTTTCTTTTACTAATCATCTCATTGCCCATTTTATATGTCCAGTATGGTCTTCTTTCACTTATACCCTTTTCTAATACATGACACTTCTTGGCATTAAAGTCCATTTTCCAAGTCTGGCTCCAGCTGTGTAGTTTGTCCAAGTCCTCTTGCAGTTCTTTACAACTATCAATACATTTGATATGTTTCATAATTTTAGCATCATCTGCAAACATACTCATGTAACAGTAATGTATACCTGTATAATTATGATTTATTACGTCTACCCCTCAACACATTTCCCATAAGACCTGAGATTCAGACACAGTCAGTGAGTGACACAGTTAGGAAGACGTACTGGATTTGGCCACCCATGTGGGTGCAGCAAAAAATGCATAACTAGATTCGAGGGAGTTATCCTCCTAATAATGAAAAAATTAGTGTTAGTGGATTTTATTCACTGATCAATTAGGACAGTTGTTGAGGAGTCAAGGACAAAATATTATATAATGACAGCATTTCAAATTTTTCAGAGAAGACAATGGTGGAGGCCCAGCTGGAAACTGACTATGACCATATGGATGACCCAAATCAAACAGAGGAGAGTGAAGATGGCAGGGTGGAGGCAGGGGATAGGGTGAAGGTAACCTGTCATGTCTGCCACGATCCTAGTCTGGAAGCTGATGTGACCTGGCTCAAGGATGATGTGGAGTTGGACCTGAACGATCACAGGTTCACATTTACTCATTCAGGTCAGACGAGGGAAAGGAAGCAGAGAAAACGTGCAGTACAAGGAAATTTTATTATCTGTTGAGATACAGACAGTTGATGTACTTGATAATATACAATCATGTCTTGTTATAAATTATATTGCCTGCACTCACATGTTTTAGAGTCTGAAATACTGCATGTCATGTCAAATATATAGCCAGGAACTGTATTAATAAAAATCTAGAATAATTTATTCTGTAATATAATTCACTCTAAGATTCACTAATTTTATTGAGCAGGATTTGGCAATACCTGTATATGGATATGATTATTATACACAGTTTGCTTAAGAAAGTTTATGAAGACAGCCTTGGATCAGTTAATAATTAGTAGCTATAGATGTAGCATGATCATGATAGTTTTAACTTTTAATATATGAGGTAGTGGCTGTTGTGAAGTGTTGCCAGCATTGCATGTCCTTATTCCAGCAGAAAGTACCAGTAACAATCATATTGGTGAATGCCATAATGACAATGGAGTGTTGTAGTAGTAAAGTGTTACAGTTATAACAGTGTTACATAATAATGAAGTGTTACAGTAATAATGAAGTGTTGCAGTGTTACAAAGCTCTTATACCATCTCCCACGTCCAGGAGAAAGTACCAATGATAATCATGTTGGAGGCCGCCATGATAACAATGATGATGGAAGTGAAGAAGAGGACAGTAAGTGTGTTGAGGCTACATGGAGGCTGGAAGTAACGGGTGCTGAGGGTAAAGACTCCGGTGTGTACACCTGTCGTGCTCACACTCGCTTGGATGATGCAGCTGACGACCTCATTATCACAGTGGAGGGTGAGTTAAGTAGCTGAAGGAACATAGATTTTGAGAGATAAATGTAGGAAAGTTGTCAGGCATGAAAGGAGATATTGGAGACTGATTTTTAGTGTTTTATATCAAGATTATTTGTTCCTCATTTTACTGATTTTCCTTCAACTCCATTGTAGCTCTCGTACCTCATTCGTAGCAGAATGCGCATAAACAGCTTCACGTAATTTACCTTGTTTAAAGTCCATTAATATAACTGGACGCTCCTCTCTCATTTAGTATCTATCTGTCTGTTATCTAACATTCGCCCTCAGATCCCCAGCGGTCACCCTGAATAACAGTGACATACATGCATCCAAGTGACTCCAGGGACAATCATTACTACCAGTGACATAGCTACAGGGTGGCCTCTGGGAGCCTAGGCCCCACCAGTCAGGGCCTTGGCACCCCTCTACTGACACGCCCACCCAGTATTTCTGATTTATTAATGTGGGCATATTGTCATATTGTGTAGCAGTGGATCCCTTCAGAACAGGGCTTGATCACCCCTTAGCCCCTGGTATGTGGAGACCTGGCTACATTACTATTCACTGTTCTACTCTGCTACTCCAATCTCCCCTTTTTCATTTACTCTTCCATTTCATCCTTTCACCTTGACACAGTTTTATCATGCCATGCACTCCCCTTCTGAAGGGCTAAAGCATTGCCCTTAATAATGGGAGAGATTTTGCTAGAGTTTGTAGCAGCAACTGGCTGCCTATCCTAGCAGCAATTAATGATGTTGAGCACTGTGTCTCTTGGTCAGTAGCACATGCTTTAACTCTCTAGGCCTCTCTTTATTTTTGCATTACCTTTGCTTCTGTGCAGTCTGTGTCACCGCTGCAGTGGCTGATTGGTCAGGCATTGCTGACTGCAAAGCTGCCAGCCCATTACTGCCAAAGTTTGAATCCTGGTGCAGGCAGCTGGCATTGCTCATCTTGGGTGTCCATTTATCCTTTGTAGCTGATAGGTAAAATGAGTATCTAGGATAACACCTACGGGAGGTAACTGTTGTAACCTGGATGATGCCGTGGTCTTCTGTCCTAAGATACTGGATGCAAAAACCCACCACAAGCTCTAAGGCCTAAGTTATATAGATGATTACCACGGCAAAGTGCCACATGGTGTCTGCCTCCAGCTTTACTTTTACTTTTCTGTATCATTTCTTATGATCAGGATCAATTCTGTACATTTCTTTTGACCACACTCATTACATTAACCTCCATTCCATTCGTTCTGCCCACTCGTTCATTTATTCTTTGATCTCTTTAGGTAATTCTACACATTCTTCAGGTATGTGTGTAGAGTTACATCCTACCCTCAGACTCACTCCCATATGCTCTTTTCACCATGCTTATTACACCATTTCTCTCTGTGTGATCATACCATGTCACAACATCAACTTCTGCATCACACTCTTCATGAATACTTTCATTCATCCCAATACCTATTCATGTTGCCCTACAAGTATTTCTTCATCACAGTCTTTACCAGTCAAATAAAATCAAATAAATGATGCCATGCTTCCTCTTAAGGAATCTCATATTGAGGTTGCCCATGTTAGTGCTTGTTTTGTCTGTGGACAAGAATCTAAACCAGATGTTAAAACAAGGTAATTACATCTCATCAGCTGCTGAAAAATGGTGGGAGAAGAGAAATCTCTTATGATTAATAACAGCTGCAACAATACTGTATCTCAGCCTGATCTTCAACCTATTTAAGAGTGGTAATTGTGCAGCTGATAACTAAGGCTGTAACTACACTATGTTTTACAATGAGCCTGAATGTGATGAACTGGTTTTTCTGACGATGAAAAAATGAGAACCTTTTTTCATCATACAGTAGAATTTTCACTTATACGATGATTATGATACCATACAAAGTCTCATTGGTCGATAAATGATCGCTGTTTTTGTGTATATGATCGTCCTTACACAAGTCTACAGTCATGTATTTCAAGATGGCATTTGCACTTGTCATTGTCGGGTGTGTTAGCATCAGTGATGGAACAGTAGTATGGTGTTGTAGTTCAAGCAGCAAGTGAAGTGAAATAAAGTAAAATAACTACCAGTTTCAGTGAGCTGGAGCTTGATATTATGCTTTTTTTGGTGGTAAGTGCCAAATGAAGTGCAGTGAAGTGAAATAACAACTAGTTTAGGTAAGTTGGAAACCAATATTTAGACTTTGTTGGGCAGGTGACCCTTGGCCAAAAACATATCCCATTGAACTCATGTTATAAATGACTCAATATACAGTAAACTGTTATGTAATGGAAATTCTCGAATGCATCCTCACAGTAAAATGAGCTGTGTGCTGTTGCACTTTCCAGGGTTGATGGTAGCCAGCCATCTACTACTTTCATTCTTTATAAATATATTCATTTAATCCAAATATCTATTCATGTCACTCTGCATGCATTGCTGAGGCATCTGGTTTCAGCAGCACTCCCTCTTGATTTCTAGCCTTCAAAGATTATGTTTTTCACTACTCTGATTTAATATTGGAAATAATATGCTGTACAGGATTTTCTTAACTCCCAAAGTTACACTCCCATTTCTCATCACTGCATTCAGTGCCTCTGCTGCTTTCTCATCATGCTGCATTTTTCCTTTCATCCTCCATATTGCAGTCTTTATTCACAACACTGTCTGAATATCTGAGCACCCAAAATTCTCCATTTCTATACCATTCTTTCATAATTTGCGATGTGCTCTCTGTTCCTTTTCCAGATACCATTACAGTACTTTGCTTTTTGCTACATTTACCTTTGATTGAAGGCTTCCACACACACCACCAAATTTCTCTAACAGCCTCTTTAACATCCACTGCACATCAGCTGTTATCACTACATCCTGTAAACATAAGTGCTGATGGTTCCCACTTAGTAGTTCTTCTCCTCAAAACCATTCTCTTACCAAGTTGCCCTGCTTTTAACACACCAATTACTTCACCAGTACACAGTCGTGTTTCAATCCAGCAATCAAGCTTAACCTTTCACTTATTACACCATCCACTCTCACAGATGTTTTTACTCCATCTTATATAATCTGTTTAAGTTTGAGCAATCTGCTTTCCACCCTCAAATACTACTGGTACCTTCCGTAATACCTTTGATGCCTCCAAATAACTCCATGTACGCTTCATTTCATTGCCAGACATTTTATTGTATATTCAATAAACTTTCATTTACCTGTTTTTGCAATATCTGGCCCAGTGCAACAGTCAGTGCTTTTTGCTTGGCTCTGTTAAAACAATATCTGGCAAAATTATGCAATATCCGGTGGCGAGGCATATAATCCAATTCAGACACGGTAGCCAACTTGCACCCGGGAAAAACTCACAATGCTCCAGCCAATCAGAATGCGTTACTAGAGTGGCCCACCATGAAATCCGAGCCTACCGTTGCTCTCTCATTCTCTCCCATGGATCTCGTGCTCTGAAGATGTACTCGTACGAGTATCTATGCTCTCTGCTCTTGTGACCATTCAGTGGCAAAACCCTAGTGATGTGACTTAGGATTAGGCCTCCCATTCCTTGCTAATTGTTGTTGCAAAGCTTGTGGCCTCTCAGTGCTTTGTGTCCTAGTGCACTGTTGTGATTTTGAAATTACTGTACACATAATTACTTCCACTAGACCACATGAGATCAAATGCACTGTACTGTACTGCATGGTGTACAACTCTACCCTCCAGTGATGCCAACATTAAGTAAGTATATAGTACACTATGTACCATATTATAGTACTGTATCAATACTGTTTTGTATTTTATGCTTAATTTTTGTCTTTTACTCATGGGAAAGTTTTTAGGATACAGGGTGGATACATAGTAACACATTATCCAGCATGATGCTGAACGCTGACCTAATGGGGGGTGCAATGCGATATCTGGTACTCTACAATAATCGGTGCAGGGGTTGGCTGAATTACACTGGATGATTGAGAGTTCACTGTAACTGATCAGTACATTGGCTGCCATTCCTGAATCCTGCTCTGTTCTTTACCTACTATTTGTCATTCTTGGAGAAGAACACCTTCCTTTTGTGACATCGATAACAGTATATTGTGACTGGGTGGATCCACAACCCTGTTTCTGTCCCCAGAAAGGAGGATGGCAAACTGCAAGATAGGGCAACCTCAGCTTGGAGTCCACTGGGCTCACATTCAGATGAACCTGGAGCCAAAACACCTACAGCAATAACAACAGCAGCAGTAACAACAATAGCAGCAACAGCAGTAGCAACATTGATAACAATAACAACAACAATAACATCAGCATCAGTTGCCCTCACCTTGTCAATCAGTACTGTGTTATAAATTTTCCTGCACAGTAAGCAGATGCCCTTGTGATACCACATTTCTTCCCGTCACCTTTTCCCTTATGCAAGGGCACAGATACACAGTAGACCCTCCAGATGCACAGAAGTCCAATGCATGGTTGACAAAGCGGTACCTTGTGTGGAAAAAACATGCTGAATGTGTGGTGGTGTTTGGGAGAGAGATTCCTTACAGCAGAGACTGCTTTTGTGGTTAGTTTCCTTGTTTTTAAATTTCTTTAAGCCTCTTTATTGTTGCTGTTTTATGTCTGGTTTACCTCTGTACAGTGGGCTGTGTCTTTAGGTGGTCTGGTTGATGTCATAGAAGGCTTTTTAGGATGCAAGTTGGGGTCTGTTATTCTGAGTTTTTAAGCCCCTTTAATGTCACTGTCTTATGGCTGATTTACAAGCATATCTGTGGTCTAGTTGGGGACATGGAGGATCTCCAGAAGGCAAATTGGGACAAGGCCAGAGGGCTGGTTGACACATTAGAATTATATAATGGGATACAGATCTCTGTGTGTGCAGTCTCATGATATGTGGTACCTTAGGCTAGTGCTTAACTTGTGCATCTGGGGTCTGTTATATCTTCCTTTCAAACTTCAGGCACTGTCCCTTATACTCAGGCTAATCTACACACAGTAGCTTCCAGGTTCAGGCTATAACTACTTCCCCTTCTCACAGCATTTTTTTTTTTCAAACATCAGGCACCCGAGGAGTCTTTTTTTCTCTCTCTCTCTCTTTTCATTTCTAAACATACTCGTCTACTAATGGAATCTCTTTCCTCACTTGACCTCCTTCTGTTTTCCTTGATATTACAGAATCCTTTAGCATACAGTGCTTCCTCCAATTTTGCGAGAATATGGTCGACAAAAAACCTCGCAAAATCAAAATTTGCAAAATTCAAACAATTAAATATATGAAATAAAGGCAAATTGGTCGACATCACCCCAAGGTAAGCACTTTTTCCCACTCTTTCTCTCGACTCTACCTCATAATTTTACGATGATAAATGAAACAAACACGATCTGATGTACTGTACAGTGATATTAATGAGAAAACATCATAGGTAAGAAACATTATAAAAAAAAATGCATTTACACTGATGTGAAGATTGGCTTGGCGTACGGGACTGGTGGCGGGGCGAGGCTTGGCTACTGTGGCCCCGCGGGGCCTACGTCATCACTATCACTGTCGGCAGATATTTCCACATCTTGCTGTGTTTTTTCTGCCTCTCTCATGAATCCCTCGAAGTCAGAATCGTCACTGGGGTCATCAGAATGAAAAAGGTCAGGGATGCTAGGATCACTGGCTGCTTGGGGAGGGGTGGCATGACGGCTGGTCGATGGGGCAGGGTCTCTTGGGGTTCTCATTAATTTTGTGATTAGAGACTGCTTCCTCTTGTTAACCCCATCTCTGTGTAGGTCAGCATAAAAACGAAGGGCCCTGTCAACACCGTGGCATGCTTGCTGAGCCCTAAATTTTCACATTCGTTGTTCACGATGGTTTTTTTCAGCTGGTCAATGACGGCGAGAATATTGGCCAGGTTATGCATCGTTAATTCTCGGCCGCTTCGCTTTTATGCTGACCTCCACAGAGATGGGGTTAACAAGAGGAAGCAGTCTCTAATCACAAAATTCAAGAGACCCCAAGAGACCCTGCCCCATCGACCAGCCGTCATGCCACCCCTTCCCAATCAGCCAGTGATCCTAGCATCCCTAACCTTTTTCATTCTGATGACCCCAGTGATGATTCTGACTTCGAGGGATTCATGAGAGAGGCAGAAAAAACACAGCAAGATGTGGAAATATCTGCCGACAGTGATAGTGATGACGTAGGCCCTGCAGGGCCACAGTAGCCAAGCCTCGCCCCGCCACCAGTCCCGTTAACCATGCCAGTCTTCACATCAGTGTAAATGCATTTTTTTTTTTTTAATGTTTCTTACCTATGATGTTTTCTTATTAATATTACTGTACAGTACATCAGTTCATGTTTGTTTCATTTATCATCGTATTATTAAGAGGTAGAGTCGAGAGAGAGAGTGGGAAAAAGTGCTTACCTTGGAGTGAAGCCGACCAATTTGTAGTCAGCACTGCCTTACTCGCCACTGAACCTGCCCTTCCTTTTGAGGAACTGGCATTGCCACCCATTCGACGCCTTGAAAGGGTTTGTTGGAGGATTAATGGCTTTTTTAAGGCACGTGTGATAGAATATCTTTGCTTGCTCCCTTATATGGCGCCCATCTAATGCAACCCCCCTTCCTTTTCCTTTCTTTGAATGTAGTGAGCAAGATATCTTTCCATTTTTATTAGCACTTTTTTGTTGTCCACCAGCATTCTACCATCAAATTGAGCACCTCCATAGTTATTTGCTGCTTGCTTGATTTGTTCACTGTTCTTTAAAATCATTCTCACTGTCGATTCACCAACACCACCAAACTCCTGACCAATAGCAGAATTACCTTCACCTGCTTTTTTCCTTTCAATCATTTTCAGTTTGGTCTCCAAAATTATTTTCTTGTTCTTCTTACCCGTTGGCGCCATGATAACACTCGTGCAAGGTTAGACTGCTGGGGTATTGCGAGGAGCACCACGAAATTGTGAGGGTCAGTGACCTTGGTTGGAAACAGGTGCAAACAAACGTGGCGGGGCGGCAGACCACTGAACTAGGAGGCTCAGTACGCCCAGTGAACCATGACGTCATTACTCGGGGTGGCAAAGTAGTGCGGGAAGACGACTCTCCCACCACTCGACCTCGCAAAGTGTGTGATCGCTCGCAAAGTTCATAAATGTTAAAAAATACATGACTTTCGGAACTACCTCGCAAAATTNGCTGCTTGCTTGATTTGTTCACTGTTCTTTAAAATCATTCTCACTGTCGATTCACCAACACCAAACTCCTGACCAATAGCAGAATTACCTTCACCTGCTTTTTTCCTTTCAATCATTTTCAGTTTGGTCTCCAAAATTATTTTCTTGTTCTTCTTACCCGTTGGCGCCATGATAACACTCGTGCAAGGTTAGACTGCTGGGGTATTGCGAGGAGCACCACGAAATTGTGAGGGTCAGTGACCTTGGTTGGAAACAGGTGCAAACAAACGTGGCGGGGCGGCAGACCACTGAACTAGGAGGCTCAGTACGCCCAATGAACCATGACGTCATTACTCGGGGTGGCAAAGTAGTGCGGGAAGACGACTCTCCCACCACTCGACCTCGCAAAGTGTGTGATCAGTCGCAAAGTTCATAAATGTTAAATAATACATGACTTTTGGAACTACCTTGCAAAATTGGTGAATCGCAAAGTTAAAGTTCGCAAAGTTGAAGGATGTACTGTATTTGAATTTGATGCTGCAGAATCCTTTAGCTTATTTGAGTTTGATGTTACAGAATCCTTTTGCTTATTACATGTGCCACCTAGTAGAAATGATCTCTCTCTTCAGTAGTTCACTTCAGTCCACCAACACCTTAGCATCCAGTCCTTTCACTTCTCTGCTACTCTCTCTGCCACCTTTGAAAGTCTTTCTTTGCAGAGCAACTTGATTTTTGCCATTGTGTTACTTGCCTACAAACTCTTAATTCACTCTCTTCTTTCTTTTCCCTTCCATCCACTTAAACACATACACCTCTGTTTTCTCTCTCTCTCTCTTTCTCTCTTGCTTTCATATTTCCCCCTGCCTTTCAACCAATACCTGTATGCTTTCATCTCATTTTCAGTATACCTTCCAAATAAAGCCAGCTTCGGATCCAGAGAGCCTAGCGTCAGCTTCTGCCACAGATACCTATCTATTCTATCTATCTATTGCCAGACGCCTCAATCCCGAACGGGGTGGCCACAAACAAATCGCCTCCATGTCACTCTGTCCCCTGCCATTTGACTACCACGCTCCCAACTCACACCCCCTTCTCTCATATACCTCTCCACTCCATCCCTCCATCTCATCCTCGGCCTCCCCCTCCCTCTCGCCCCCTCCACCTCACTCACATACACTCTCCTCGTCAATCTTTCACTCTCCATCCTCTCCACATGCCCAAACCACCTTAACATGTTTCTCCTAACGCTTCCCATCACGTCCTCAAGCACACCACAACGCTCCTTCACTTCCTCATTTGTTAGTCTGTCTCTCCATGTGACTCCACATGCTCCTCTCAAATAACTCTTTTCCACTGCTCTCACTCTTGACTTCTGTCCTTCCAACAGGGTCCAAGCTTCACTTCCATATGTCAGAGTTGGTATCACAATACTGTCATGTAACAACTTTTTCACTTCCATGCTCACCTCCCTGTTTCTTATCACTGCTTTCAACGAACCAGCAACCTTCCTTCCCTGCTGTACCCTTTCGAGCACTTCACCCTCCAGACTACCATCCTTACTCATCACACTGCCCAAGTACTTAAATTCACTCACATTCTCCATTTCCTTCCCATCCAATCTCACTGTACACTCACTGGCTTCACTTCTCTCGAAGACCATCACTTTACTCTTCCCCACATTCACCTTTAGATTCCGTTTCTTACACACTCTCCCAAACTCATCTACCAAGCCTTGCAGCTCCCCTTCGTCTTCACTCAACAACACAGTATCATCTGCAAACAACAGTACAGGGAGTTTCCACACACTGCCCTCTCTCACTAGGGCCACTCCAACATCCACTGCCCGACCTTGTATCTCTTTTATAACCCCATCCATATACAGATTGAACAACCATGGAGACATGACACATCCTTGTTTCAATCCAACCTTCAAATGGAAAGATTCACTCAGTTTGCCATCCACACGCACTGCAGCCTTAGCACCCTCATACATACTCTTCACTGCCTTCAACAACTTCCCATCCACTCCATATATTCTTAATACCTTCCACAAACCTTGTCTATCCACCCTGTCATATGCTTTCTCCAGATCCATGAAGGCTGCATACAACTTCTTGCCCTTCTCTAGAAACTTTTCCACTAAGGATCTAAGAATGAATATCTGGTCTACACAACCTCTTCCCTTCCTAAAACCTCCTTGTTCTTCTCCAACTAATTCCTCAGTAATTTCCCTAACTCTGTCAATAAGTATCCTACCATATATTTTTCCTATTACACTGAGAAGGCAAATGCCCCTATGATTACCACACACTGCTTTTTCCCCTTTTCCTTTGTACAGAGGAATAATTATACCTGACTTCCAATCCTCCGGGACTCTACCCTCCTCCCAAGCCAATCTGCACACCTTCCACATCCATTCTATTACTATCTCTCCCCCATGCTTCAGCATTTCACCACACACTCCATCAATTCCTGGGGCTTTCCCCATTTTAACTTTCTTCATTGCTTCCACCACTTCCATCCTGGTGATTTCTTCCTCTCTTCTCACAACCCTCCTTCTCCCTGCCATTCCCCAGCCACTTATACTTGCATTACTTTCATTCTCTATGTTCAACAGTTCATTAAAGTGTTCTCTCCATCTGTTTACTTTTTCTCCCTTCTCCACTAGTAATCTACCATTTTTATCTTTCACACCCCCACTGCCTTCGTTGGCACCCTGTCTAGCTCTCTTTACCTCCTTCCAGAACATTTTCTTACATTCCCTCCACTTTGCACTCAAATTCCTTCCAAACTCCTCATCCACTCTCTTCTTACTCTCTCTTACTAATCTTTTCACCTCTCTCCTCCTCACTACATATAACTCTCTCGTCCGTCTCTCAGCTTCTTCTTCGCCCCTGTTCCTCATCCACTCATTATATGCTTTCTTCTTTTGTGCCACAGCCTCTCTCACCTCTTCAGTCCACCATGCTGTTCCTTGAACCCCCTTTCGTCTTCTCTTCACCCCACCCACCACCTCACATGCTGCACAGATTTCTTCTGTGAATACCTTGCACACACCCTCCACGTCCCCCATCTGCTCCAATCTATATTTACCCAATCGTTCCTCCACTTCCCTTCTATATTCGGCCTTTATTCCATCCTCTTGTAACTTTTCTACCCTCCTTGTAACAAATACTTCCTCCTGTCTTTCCCTTCTTCTCTTCCTCCATCTTGTTTGGATTCTGATTCTGGCCACCACCAAGTGGTGGTCAGAAAGTCCACTCCCCCAACCTCTTGCATCCATTATACATCTTCTCATCCTTTCATCCACACACACATAGTCAATCATTGCCTTCCGTTCATTCATTCCCCCGTCCTCTCTTCTCACCACTCGCCATGGATACCTATGGATCATTTTGTGCCTGAAGAGGGTATTAAATACCACCAACCCCCTCCCAGCACAAATGTCCACTAAAGCACTGCCATTCTCATCCATCTCTGCAGGCACACCCCACTCACCAGATAACACTTTCCATTTATCTGCTCATTTTGATAATTCAGCTTCTCAAGAAATAAGCTGTATTTCCCTCTCCTAAATCATCATGTTTTAATCCTTTTTGTTAACTCCTTCAGCCAAAGCTATCTATTACCTTTATGTTTTATTCTTGCTGTGCAACAGTAGCATAGTGCTGGAGTTCTAGCAGTAGGTGAAGTACAGTGAAGTGAATCAACTACAAGTTTAGGTGAGTTGGAAATGAATTTAAAGACATTTTTGATGATAAGCAGCAAGGGAAGTGCAGTGAAGTGAAATAACTATCAGCTCAGGTGATTTGGAAACTTGATTTTATACTTTGAGTGGGTGACTCTTGGCAAAAGAAATATCCCCATTGAACCCATGTTATAATGATAAATCATTATGTGATGGATTTTATCAAACTCATCGTCATCATAATACAAGGGATTGCTGTGCTGTTGCTGTGTGATTGGGAATGTTTAGTTTTGGATGGCTGAGCATGTTCATATATGATGATGGAGATTACTGTAATGCGCACATGTAACGATTTAATGTGATTAACTGTTATATTTGTTAAATCGGGCACTGATACCGGAAGAAATTTTGTGCGGTGAATCGGTTGTTTGCTAAGTTGGCTTGTGTAATATCGAGTGTATGCTGTATTTAATGTCTCTAATGGGAAATTCCTGTATTTCTCATATATTGAGCATAACTGTCTGATAACAAGTGAGACTAATAAAAAAATACATCCTTGGACTGAAAAATTTAAAAAGAACCCAAAGTTCTCTTTCCCCATCAAAGCTTCATTTTACTAGTACTCCTTTCACCAAGGTAAACTTAACTTCTTCCCTCTAAGATGTACCTAACCCTCGATCATTCTCTTCCCTTTCTCTCCATATCAGACTTTATGTCCTCCCTACAGATGAATGCAACTTCATTTTATTCCCTCAGTCCCCAAATCAGTCTTGGCTTTTGTTCTCCAGGATACACTGAAGCCTTATTTTGCCTCCTCTTTGCCCATATTAAACCTTCACTTTTCTCCCCCAAGATGCACCAAACCCCCCCCGTGTGGTGACGGCTGAGTGTGGAGAACGTGAGATGTTCCTGGAATGGGCAAACACGGGCAGCAACAATGCACCCCTCATTGGCTTTATAATCCAGTACCTCGCATTTCCACATCCTGGTGAATGGCAGGACTTGGTCACTGAAGAGGAACTGTCAGAGTCTGCCTCATCCTTTTCTGTGAGTTTTAAGAGTGGGATTGAGTTTGAGTCTCAGAAAAGTCAGGATCTGTGAGCCTGAGTAATTGTTTTGTTACTTGGTGTATTATCAGTGTTATGGTTTTTGTTTTCAAGGTTCTTTTAATAATCTTTTTTTATATGTGTATGTTTCTTTCTTACCTTGGGAATTGGTGGCAAAAGTACAGCTTGTTACATTTGGTTAAATTGTTATCATCTGCATTTTATAACAATATTTCTCTTTCTAAAGAATATCAGAAAATTATATAAAGGTGTTCGTTTGTGTTTTTATATGATGGTGTCAGTTTCCTTTATTACATTGGATTATCTGCTGTCTAGCATCCACATCTATGTGTACAACTGATTATACTTGTACTTACATAAGTATAATTTCTTTGTAATACCCGTACCCCCGTACCCTCAGAATTCTTGAGTCTTCTTCTGATAGCTTCTTACATCATTGCCACATCTATTTGCTTCAACTTTAATGTAGTTTGCATCTCTGTAAGTGAGGAGATAGATGCAAATGCATATCTACTCATAGGTTTTTATTTGGTTGCCTGGAAAACCCTTTTCCTCTTTAAAGGACACAACGTATTACAGATAGCTAATATATGCATTTTGATAGTCATTCTTAAATACAGTATTATTGTTGTTTCTATCTTCTAAGATGGTCCCAGCAGCAACATAAACTTCTTTTTCTTTTTCTCCCTTTCCCTCTCCTTCCTCTTAGCATTTTGGCTTAAGGATGTTTACCTAAAGGAACCCTTCCCCCTCCTGTGATCCTGGCTGTGCCCGTAAGGGCTATAGTGTAATGAAGAATAAATAGTTTTTCTTCACTTACATTGTTCCACAATATTTCCCTGTTCCTTGTCTGTCTTAATACTGTATGTCATTATGAGTTAACATTATTGGTACAGTATTTGTGCTTCTTATGTTAGTCCTAAATACTCCCCAGTTTTCTTAATATTTCTTCAGTGCATGTCAGTCCTGAATATCTCATTTCCTATGTAGTCTCATATGATCACTGAGCTTTCTTTGGGATCTTACTAGCATACTTACCATAATTTTCCTATGTTTCTTGTAAGTTTGTTATTGCTAATTTAGATTATGGAATAGTGTAGAAATTGAAAGTGAGGATGGAAGGCACAGAAGAACTAGAAACAGAAGATGACATAGGGAAACTACATGGGAGGGTGGCGATGATTCGTACGGTGGGATGATTGGGATATAGTATTTTAACATTTTGGGAAATTGTATTGGCTCTATGCTCACAAAATTTTGTGTGCATGGCATGTGAATGAGTTGATCACCATAGAGCTGACAGAATTGGACAACAGCGATGGCCATACTTACTGATGGGTCTCAGATTTTCGTATTCTTTGCAAGTCATATGTAATATTTCAACTGATAATCATAAGCTCTGTAGCCATGAAAATGTGGATTCACTATTATAATGTAACTATATTGTGTTCGTTGGTTCGCTTGTTTTTGAAGGTCCAACATGCTTGTGTGCGTCAGCCTTGATCATCTAATGGTGGCTGTCCATGCTGCTCGATCTCTGGCAGCTTCCCTATTCAGTCTCTTATCCCTGAGGTCACACTCAGTGACCTCGTCCCAGGACCTCTACTCATCACAACATCAATACACTCTAGTCCCATCCAACTCCTCATCTCTTCCATCATAAACCTAGCCCCCAAAGGCCTCACACTCATGGATGCACTGCACATCCATCAAATCATTGTCATATCTGTACGTTTGAGCCTGCGAATATCCTCTTCCTTTACTGCCCTAGTCTCACTACCACACAGCATTGCACTCCTAGTACAAGCTGCATACAAAGATCCCTTAGCAATGAGGGAGAGCCCTCTCAGTGTCAGGAGAGGCAAGAGCTCTCTGAACTTCTTCCAACCACTCCTCACATTAGTCACAGAGCTCCAGCCCCACCTCCAGGACATAACATGTCTCCCAAATAACAAAACTCTTGCACACACTCAAGAGACTCATCAGCAAGTTCAACCCTTTTACACCTGACAATTTCTGTTTGCTCTTCCTGACACACAGCACACATGAAATCAGCATTATCTTGCAGTCCACCTTTAATACCACTACGGCTTTATGCACTCACTTATAACAGACACTGCAGAAGATGGAATTACTTCCCATGGCCATGTGGCAATTTGCATATGGCCACTCTCCTTCTTCTTTGACAGTATTGCCACCAGCCCTAGATACCATCACTCTTGTTTTATCTGCATTTACTCATGAGCCCTAGTGCCCCATACCATCTCTCAACTTCCTATATCTTTCCTTCACTTCCCTTTCATCCCCTGCAAATCAACACCAAATCATCAGCATACAACATCTCCCATGGGAGTCCATTTCTGAAGTCACGTGAGAGGGCTTCAAGTACAATGATAAACAACAAGAGACTCAAAACTGACCCCTGGTGCACTCCAACATTCACAGAAAACTCATAAACTCATCACTCATGTCTCCATTCACCCTTAACCAACCACTCCTCGATTCCAAGCTTTCTCATTGACCACTTCACCACCCTCTTAGGGACTCTGTCAAAGGCCTTCTCCAAATCAGCAAAAACAAAGTACAGTTCCCCTATCTTTCCTATATAATTTTCCTGGAGCTGTCAAACAGTGAATATGGCATCAGTGATCCCTTTCCCTGGCATAAATCCAAACTGCATCATGTGGAAGCATAATTGATACTAGCCCTTTTGCGCACAGATAAGTTTTATTAAGTTTTCCGGCGCACGATTCTATTCCCCCCCCCTCCCTGCCAACCCGCCCACGCGCCGCTGAAAACGTGTATTCTCGCCTTATTTTCACCACCCAAACCTCTATATATTGCCATGAAACCAACATTATCTTATTCATCGATGTTTGTTCTAGCCGATAAGCAAAAAAATAAATAAATAAAATAAAAAATAAAAATACATTAGGCCGGTGTGAATAAACATTTTGGAACGTCCATCTCACTTCCCAACATCCTAGTCCGAATGTTTTCCATTACAGAAAAATGTTATTAGAAGTTTTGATAGAGAATTTCATTAGCTTTCTAATGAGCTTTGTTCGGTTGTGATATAATTTGTAATTTTTGAGAAAATAGCAAACAACTAAAAGCCATTTTAAAAATGATTTTTGTTCAGGGAGCTCTACCGCAAAAGTTTTCTCGCACTTGTTTTTATTATATAATCTTGTGTAGAATTTCATGAGCTTTTTCGTGGTACCAGCAGATTTTTGATACGCCTCATAGTTTCCGAGTAAATTGCAAAAAACTACTGGGTACTCAAGGCCGTGTTGCACTTTGTCATGCACGCATAATAACTGTTATATTCCCGCCTACGTATCAAGGACTTTTCATCAGAGAAGTTACATAGTTATGTCCTGTACAACCGTAGAATTCACCGATCTTTATCATGGTTCTTACAGGAAATCGATACATCCAGTATTTTTGAGTACTGTAATTGGAGGACAATGGTAGAATACTCCTCCGAGTGCTGCATAGTTTTACCGCAAGCGAGAAATAAACACTGTCTTCCCCCACCTTTACCTAAAATTATGTGCTTTCAAAGCTGGTTTTTATTATTATTATTATTTTTTTTTTTGTCATGTGCAGATGTTTCTTTTTATATGCTTGCTCATGATGTCAAAACATCAACGCGACTATTACCTGGACGAAAGAGAACAACATACCTTCAAGTGCGGTGGCTCGATCGGTAGAGAGGTGGCTTGCAGTCCCGACGGACCCAGGTTTGAATCCTCACTGGGGCAGGGAACAGTTTAAGGATTTGAATTTCATTAAAATCAGGCTTTACTGATCTACCAGAAGACCCGCCGACATGTCGTAAAAATACCCCCGCTAATACCAGTACACCAGTCCTGTATGTGACAGCCCTAGCATGTATTCAGTATGGACGGTGGGTGTTGGCGCCGAAGTGGTGACATGTAGAGGTGTTGGTATGTAGGAGGACTGCTGGGCCTTGATAGCAGGCTGTGAAGCCTATGCCCAGAGTTGTACACATAAAAAAAAAGAAAAGTGCACTGTCAATTTTTCCTGCCTCACCCACACCTACATATTATCGCTCGCTAGAGGTTTTATTTTGTTTTATTCAAAGTCTACATATAAAATCTCCAAGTTTTTTTTTTTTTATAGTGCTATAAGGAACTCGACATGACCACTAGTCTTTTTCCTAGATACTGATACTGAAGCTGTACTTTCTGTCATATGTGTAATATGCATAAAACAATGCTTATTTGTGTGAAAAATATAGAGGTATGGAAATAGGTCAATATACAAAACAACAAAAGTTGGAAAACGCATTTCCTTCAGGGGTGGTTAGCTGCTGGCAGGACCTTGTGGGGTTTGTAGATGAGTTGTGTAGTGTGTTCTTTCATAATTGTTCTTACCTGATTGTATCTTTACAGTAATGAGTCAAGCTCTTACTGTCCCGTGTCTTAAACCATTTTCATCATACATCTCCTTAAATTTATTAATTGTTTTGGCACACACTATTCATTCGGTAGTGCATTCCACTGATCAGTTGCTCTATTTGGGAAACTAAATTTCTTTACGTCTTTATCACCTCTCTTTTTATGCAGTTTTTTGCAGTGTCCTCTTGCTGATGCTTCTCCATAGGTTATATATTCATTTATATCTATTTTCTCCTTCCCTGCTATGCATTTATATAGCATAATCATGTCTCCTCTTTTCCTTCTATTATCTACGTGTTTCTTGAGATGAGGATTCCAGACTACTGATGCATACTCCAGGGTTGGTCTGATGAAGGATGTTATTATCTTCCTCAGCATGTTTCATTTATGTATGTGAATGCTATTCTCATATTTGCAAGCAGTGTATACATGTTCCATACCTTCATATTTATGTGGTCAGCCGGAAATAGTCTGTTTTTGATAATCACACCTAAGTCCTTCTCTTCTTCTAATATGTGTAGCGTTTTACTTCCTAACTTATAATCCCAATCTGGTCTTATCCCACCTTTACTAAACTTGATTACATGACACTTGTCCACATTGAATTCCATTTGCCATTTATTACTCCATTCATGAAGTTTATTGAATTCTTCTTCAGTTATTTAGAAGAGTCTGTATTAGTAATTCTCCTTTGTATTTTTGCATCTTCCACAAAGATATTTATATAGCTTTCATTTCCAATATTACTAGCTATGTCATTTATATACACTAAAAACATAACTGATGCCAGCACTGAGCCCTGTGGAACTCTGCTAGTCGCTTCCCTCCATGATCAGTAGTTTCTTCTTAGTACTGTTCTTATTTCCCTTTTCCTGAGAAAATCTTGCATCCAACAGTACAGTTTGCCTCGGATTCCTCCTTGATGGTACATTTTCCATATGAGTCTTTGGTGCAGTACTCTGTCAAATGCTTTCTTGAAATGAAGATAGATACTGTCCGCTCATCCTTCTCTTTTATGTAGTGTTTCTGCAACTCTGTCATAGTAGCTTAATAGATTAGTAACACACAGTTTTCCCTTTCTGAAACCAAAATGCCTTTCTGTTATCATATTATGTTGTTCTAGATGGTTTACCCAAACTTTTCTTATCAGCTTTTCCAGTATCTTACTTACAACATTGGTTAGTGATTCTGGTCGGTAGTTGAGAGGATTTTGTCTGTTCTCTTTCTTGAATAAGGGGATAGTGTTTGCTTTCTTCCAAATATCAGGTAGTTTACCTTGACCTAAGGATTCCTTAAGTATTAAATATAATGGTCTACTTAACTTCTTTGCACATTCATGTAGCACCCAACATGAAATTTAGTCTGGATCATTTGCTCTTGATTTTGCTTAACTCCTCCTGTATTTCTTTTCCTGATATTTGTATACCTGGTAATATGTTTGGGCATGCATGTTCCGTATCATCCCACTCAGAATTATTTTCTTCTGTAAAAACTGTTTGGATATTTGTATTTAGTGCTTAACAAATATCATTCTCTTGTGTATAAAGGATCCCTTCATCAGTAATGGATTGTACTTTGTCTTTTACTTTGGTTTTGCTTCGGATGTAGCTGTAAAATAGCTTCGGTTGATAACTACTTTTGTTAATGATGTCTTCCTCAAACTGTTTTTGGGCTTCTCTCCCTATTCTTGTGTATTCGTTTCTTACCTGTTTATAGTTGTTATAAGCCTTCTCACTATTTTGTCTTCTGTATCTATTCCACAGCAAGTCTGTTTTTTCTTTTGATTTTTTACATTCTTTATTAAACCATTTCTTTATTGTCATTTCTCATTCTTTGTGCCGTGGGATGTAATTTTGGACTCCTATTTCATAAACTTCACAGAATTTTCTATATATAACAATTATTAAGCTCTTTTTCCCAATCTGTTTCAGAGAAGTATTTTTTTAGGTTGTGGTAGTTTCCCTTTTTATAGTTAACCCCTTAACCGCGGGTCGTCACTTTCGTGATGGTCGGGTGCACTGGATCATACCGCGGGGCGTCGCTTGAGTAACTCTGTGTTATTTTTAATTCCCCTGGGCTTTCAGGTGGTGACTTGTATCATCTGTCAGCACTGCCAGTGTCCAACAATAGTCAGAGCTGCTAATGTCATCAGTACTCCCATCCATTGTTGACAATTTAGCCATTTTCCCCCATTCTAGACTCCCCTTCCTACCTCCCCTCCATTACCCTCTCGTGTTGTCTGCTCAGCTCTGCGCTAAGTAAATCTTCCCCAGATTTTTCCACTGTTTTCATCCACTAAAATGAGCCCTATTCCCTATTCTTATACAAAATAATATATACAGTATATATAAAAAATAAGGTCATTGATAGTGCCATACACCTGGAATTGGCTAATTATCACTTGGCAACATCCAACCTGCACTCGTTCGCTAATTTCCCCTGCTTTTTTTCCCCATGAAATATGCCGTATGAACTACTCTCGTAATATAAATGTATATAAGAAAGGAAGGGAGAAGCCTGAGTGATATTTATATTCACCTGGAACTACCTAATTTATTATGTATTGTCTAGATTTCCTACGACTTATTTCTTAGCATATACATTAGCAGCTGACATTTTCATCTCTTGGCTGCCGAGATACAGTCAGTTCGCTCTCGTCCTTCACGGTGAAATGACGCCCCTCCATTTCTGCCGCTTTTGCGCCTATTATAAAAGGCCCTGTGACCTCTACCCCTACTAAACATCGTGTGGGAAGCGGTAAAGGACTGTAGATGTATATAAGTGTAATAAAGTACTAGAAATAATAAAGTGTGAGTGTGCATATGAGTAAGAAATGACAGAATACCAGCGGCGAATTAACACGAGTGGGAGACTCGTACGCGCTCGTATTTTACATTGCTTTCACAGTGTTTTTTTTTTTTAGTATGGATTTCAAATTGCTTGGAAATCATTGAATAGTGTTTCTAGTGATAATTTCTGGCAGTGGTATTCAGATTAGGGGATGTCGGGAAGTGTAAATTGGAGACTTAGTTACCCAACTTCAGAAGTCTCCACAAGTCCTACGGTAGTCGACGAGTACTAAAAAAAACATCCCAGGAGAAAGCTGAAGGTATGTACCATATGCATATATAATTATAATATTCTAGGACTAATAACTGATTTTGGCAAATATATTTTGGAAGGGTGTGTGAAAGGAGGAAACTGAAAGTAAATGAGAATAAGAGTAAAGTGATGAAGTGTACAAGGTTGGTAGATGGTAGGAGGATGAATATAGTTTTGAATGGTGAGTTGCTTGAAGAGGTTGAGTGTTTTAAGTATTTAGGGTCACATGTTGCTGTGGATGGAAGACTAGATACAGAAGTGAAGTTTAGAATAAATGAAGTTGGAAAGGTGCTGGGAGGAATGAAAAAAGTGTTTAGACGTCATTCACTCAGAATGGATGTAAAAAGAAGGCTGTATGAGGGTTTTTTTTTTTTTTTGTGTGTGTCCGACTCTGGGCATAGGCTTTTACAGCCTGCTTTCGAGGCCCAGTAGTCCTCCTCCATACCATACACCTCTACATATCACCACTTCAGCACAAACACCCACTGTCCATATTTAATACATGCTAGGGCTGTCTCATACAGGACTGGTGTACTGGTATTAGCAGGGGTATTTTTACGATATGTCGGCGGGTCATCTGGTAGATCAGGAAAGGCTGCTTTTATGAAATTCAAATCCATAAACTGTTCCCTGCCCCAGCCGAGATTTGAACCTGGGTCCAGTAGGACTGCAAGCCACCACTCTACTGATCGAGCCACCGCCTCCCCCTTGTGGTACTGACTGCATTATATGGGGCTGAAACATGGAATATGGGTGCAGCAGAGAGGAAAACTTTGAATGTAATGGAGATGAGGTGTCTGAGGAGTATGTGTGGAGTGATGCGTATGGATCGAGTGAGAAATGATGAAGTGCGAAGGAGAACTGGAATTGTTCTGGAGATGGCTGATCGAGCTGAACAGAAGATGTTGCGATGGTTTTGGTATATGGAGAGAATGGATAATGAGCGATTGGTGAAAAAGATAACTAGATCTGATGTGAGAGGTGTAAGGCTGAGAGGAAGACCACAAATAGGATGGATGGACAGTGTGAAGAGAGCATTGGATGTGAGAGGGTTGTCTGTTGAGCAAGGAAGAGTGGCTGTGCGTGATAGAAATGAATGGAGAGAAATTGTGAATGAATAAATGATGACGCAGCCTTGAGAGGATATTCTCCTGCATTTTGTCTGATCAGCGGATCAGGCCAGGTGCGGGTAAGGGGCAGGATCCATTACGATGTGGCAGGGGTAAATCAGCTTTGCTGTCAGGCCCTGCCGCGGATGTCACTGACTGCACTGCGTAGTTGATCCTCGTGCGGTGTGGTGTGGTGAGGATCTGTCCCTTCTCCCCTTTAGGGCTAAGATGCAAATGAATGTGTATGAGTGGATGAGTAAATTGGTAGTGTGTTGACCTGTCTCGGCTACCTCCCTTTTCTTGGGGGAAGCAGCCTAGGTACATATAGATACATACATACATAGATAGATTTTTAAAAAGTCAGTCGGAGCGTGAATATCCCTGCGGGAATGTCCCGGCGAGCCCCTGACAACCCCACGGTGTAGGGGTTAAGGCTCTTTTTGTAACTTTCATTACAGTTAACTGTGTCATATGAAATCCTGAAGTTGCAATTTAATACTGCATGGTCGCTTTTGCCGAATGGAGGGTGATACGTAATACTGTCAATATCATTTTCTTGCCTAAACATAAGATCTAGTACTGACGGTACATTTAGTCCTCTTTTTCTGGTGCTTTCTTTGACATATTGTGTTGCGAAAAACTCCTGCACAATGTGCAGGAGCTTTTGGTCCCAGTAGCTTTCCTGACTTTTTATCTCTAGAGTATTCCAATTTATGTTTGTATTGAAATCTCCAGATATTATAAATTTTTCAGTTTTTTTCTCCATTCTATGTACTAATGCTCTTAAACTTTGACTTGTACTCTGTGCCAGGTCTTCATGTTCACCTTTTTCCCAAATGTTTGCTCTGGGTGGCATGTGTAAGTTTGCCACAATTATTTTCCCTTCGGACATACTAATCTCTACTGCGATCAGTTCTACCTGTGAGTGTATATCAAGTTCTGTTTCTTTGACTTGCAGATTTTTTTGTTAATATGACTCCTCCTCCTTTTTTTAAGCTCCTATCTCTTCCCCATATATTATGTAATGCAGGATTTTTCTATCTACGTTATAAAGAGGATAATCTATCTATATCGCACCGCTTATGACACCAGTGTCTGGGCGGTACCTTGACTGAATGAATTTAATTCGGTGTTTTCTGTTTACTGCCAGAGTAGATATCCTAGAGTTATTAAGAAGGCCTCGTTAATTTGTTTAACACCAGGAATAAACATCAACAGATAATAATTGAAATAATTTAGTATGCTGCCACCACCCAGCGGTTGCCGGAGAAAAAAAAAAGTATTTAAGATATTAGTCCCATACGATGGAAGAGGGGACAATGAGGCCTACGGCAGTAACCAGGGTAGCGTGAGAATTATATACGAGAGCGTGGATTATATAGATGAAACATGCCTTGCAGGCCACTCGGTCTCATGAATTTCTTCCCAGAGGATTTATACCAAACACATACGAAAAGTATACTTATCTATATTGCTAACCTTAAATTACACAGAATGAATAGAACTACGAACAAGAATTAGTTACTGGAGCATAGTAATGCTTGAGTCTCCGATACCACCAGAATATCTGAGAGAATGGAAGCTCTCTTCTCCACAGTTTATAAAACACCTGTCTCACATATCACAGTACAAAGTAATTATTTAAGAGTATACCACTACAGAAGTACCTTGGGCTTTACACTCAACAAGATGTTGATTAATCTGCTCACAGAAGCACTACTCGCCCGATACAAAACACACGTACATAAAGAATTCACTCAACACAATCTCTTAACTCGTCGCGAGGTACTCTTGTCATAGAAAATTACAACCACAGGAGAAACTCATATAAACCACGGTCTCAAAAGGACTCGTAGTAATACCCAGTATACAACGTGTTACACAGTTTACACTACTTTTAAAGAAAACCTCCCTATTTTCCATGGGTTCGCACAACATAACATATCTATGTAAATAATCCGAATCCCATGAATAATTTAATATGTAGACTCCGCACTTGCTGTACTCTGCATGACAGAGGAATACAACACTCCACTTCTCACTCACTTATAACCAAAATATTACACTACATGAATAAAGGCTTACTAAGTGGACCATACGACAACATTTATCGACACTGTGAATTGAAAGAAACTAAGTGGAAACGTGTAAGGGCTTTGGCACTAGGACTGCAGAATGATACCCAGACAGCAATCCCGACTTGGTGTCGCCACACACACGCCATCTGCAGAGTTCCATCCTCCATGAGGTTCAGCTCAGAAGTCATATAATAGCATTGATAAATATTATCAGACAACCTACTTTATATATAGTTAGAATGACAACTAATTATTGTGACGTATGGGGGAGAATTACCGTGAATTACTCGGGACCATACCTGCGGAGTTCCATCCTCCATGAGGTTCAGCTCAGAAGTGACGCATCGCGGGCAGGACGCCCCGCAAAAACCCGCGACGTTCTTACAACCGGTTCTGACCTCGACCAATTACTCTACAGTCAACTTGTTATTCCATCGTCCAGGAATTTTGCAACAAAGAATTTACACAGTCCTTTACTTAGACCGAATGACTTATGATGATTTAAATATTGTGGCAGTAACATGGGTCTAACAATTTAAAACGATGCCCAAAGTCACGCATTCATTTTCTTTTTAGTTTTTGAAGGCTCCAACATGCTTGCATGCGTCGGCCTTGGTCACCTAATGGCGGCTCTCCACGCTGCTCGATCCCTGGCAGCCTCCCTGTTCAGTCCCTTAACCCTTAAGTCACACTTAATGACCTCGTCCCATGTCTTTCTCGGTCTACCCCTCCCAACTCCTCCCCCAATATTAACACCTCTCACCCTCTGTACCCAATTATCATCCCCCATCCTCTCCACATGTCCAAACCACCTCAGCCTACATCTCCTCATCACAACACCAATACACTCCAGTCCCATTCTACCTCTCAACTCTTCCATCGTAAACCCAGCCCCCCCAGGCCTTGCACGCAGGGACGCACTGCACATCCACCTAATCATTGTCATTTCTGTACGTTTAAACCTGCAAATATCCTCTTCCTTTACTGCCCAGGTCTCACTACCAAACAGCATCACACTCCTAACACATGCTGCATACAAAGACCCCTTAACGCGTAAGGAGAGTCCTCTCAATGTCAGGAGAGGCAACAGCTCCCTGAACTTCTTCCAACCACTTCTCACCCTAGCAACCGAGCTAACTCCAGCCCCACCTCCGGCACATAACACATAATTTTCCTTTGTTCGCGTTGCTACTGGCCTACGTGATCTGGCGACAGTGAAAAATAAATTAATTTCGCAGCTAACAATGGTCATAATCAATAATCAGACTTTACCTAAGTTCTTAGACATTATTATTTAGTACCACAAGATGATAAACACAAACTCAACTACTAAATTCTAAATTCCAAATATAAATACGACTCATCGCGAATTTTAATCTCGAATCAGCTTTCTTCGCCTCTTTATCAGAACCAGACATGAATTTGCGCGTCCAACTCGCTCCACACGGTCCACATATTAACAGTAATACTCCCCTACTACACTTTAACTAAGAACAAGCCCAAAAATGAATTACAAGGTCCACTTCCCATACATTGCATCATCTTAACAGAGTCCAGAATTACACTTACATCACACATAACCTAACGTAAATTACATACATATTATACTTACACTATACTTATACTAACTTATATTACACTTATACTACTTATAACATATACTAAAATCATGGCATTAAAATTATATTCATCTAGGTTTAGGGTATCATTTGATATCCTTGATGTTAATTTTGTTTCAGTTAGGCAGACAGTATGTATTTCCTTTTCTTTAATATAATTATTCATCTCTAGTAATTTAGATACCATTCCATCTACATTTGAGTATATCAACTTAATCTTAATCATCTTATTTACGTACTTTTCATGACATGGGTCTACAACCCTCCTCATTTTTATTCCGCCCTGTTTATGTGCCACTTTCTTACCTGCAGGCCAATTACTTTGTAAAAAAATGTGTTCTTTTCTTCCTCTGATCTTCCCTCGTTCTTTGTTTTTGCCTCCTCCCTCTTCTCTTTTAGTAATCCCAGTTCCTCTTGAGTTAGGCATCTTTTTATCCATACATTTTTGAAATCCTCTTTTTTCATTAGTTTGTTTGCATTTTTCAGTATTTCCTCCACAGTGTTTACACTCTGGAAGGTTACTTTCAGAGGCCTTGATTAATTTCTCTCGAATTTCCCTAGCCTTTTGTGTTCTTCTATGTCTTTACTACAGATTTCCTCTGATACTTCCTTCAATATGTTCATTACATTTGCCACCTCCTTTTTGTCTCTCAAAATCTTACTTTTTATTTCCTCCTCCTCAATACCAGTGATTACTATAGATTTGTTGATGTCTGCTGAATCTTTGACCTGTTTCGGATTGTTTTGGATTATTTTCTTTACTTTCTTTTTAATGCTTTTTTTCCTCGACTTTGTTTCTCTTTCTTTACTTTCATCATTTCAGCATACGTGGTTTCCACATAATTTTTGTAGCTTTGCATTGCTTCATTCACCTGGGTTATCTTCTCTTCAGTATCACTGCTATGGTCTATCAGAGTGCTAGCCTGCCTAATTGCCTCTGTATCATTTTTGAACTCTTCCGTAATACTCTCATTGTTGGCAACTGTGCTTGCCATTTCACTAATTTTCCTTCTTAGTGTACCAACCTCATCTAAAAGCTCATCTGTTTTGTGTCTTTCCTGTTAACTTCCTTTACTAATTTTTCATTTTCCTCCTTCTGCATGTGCATCTGCACTCTGAAATGCCTTCTCTAATCTGTGCACTCGTTCTACCAACTTATTGTACGTCTCCATTTTCACCAGTTCTATCTATCTATCTATTGCCAGACGCCTCAATCCCAAACGGGGTGGCCACAAACAAATCGCCTCCATGTCACTCTGTCCCCTGCCATTTGACTACCACGCTCCCAACTCACACCCCCCTCTCTCATATACCTCTCCACTCCATCCCTCCATCTCATCCTCGGCCTCCCCCTCCCTCTCGCCCCCTCCACCTCACTCACATACACTCTCCTCGTCAATCTTTCACTCTCCATCCTCTCCACATGCCCAAACCACCTTAACGTGTTTCTCCTAACGCTTCCCATCACGTCCTCAAGCACACCACAACGCTCCTTCACTTCACCAGTTCCAGGTAGAAATCATCATCCTGCTTTCTACTGTTACCCCTCTTCTTAACTCCTTCCATATTCATTTTACTAAACATGGTTCTCATCTTGTGGTACCATGAGAAGAATCTACTCACAGTTTGCATTCCTGTATGCTGCAGACAAAACACTAAACAGCTGATTTGCTTGTTCAGTACATCTGCATTATTTGTTGTATTCTGTTTAAGGAACAACTCTTTTACTTAAATTTTCTCTTTTATATTAAAAGAATATTTGGTTGGACCTAGTACAGAGTTTGACTCATATAAAGATACTTCTTAGGCATGGGCCATTTGGGGCTGAGCTGGCCTGGTAGATCTGAGCGGCATGTCTTGCTTCTCTTGTGTAAGTGTGTGTGTGTGTGTCTGCGGGTAAATGTGTGTGTGTTCTTACCTTACCTAATTGTATCTTTGCAGGAATGAGTGAAGCTCGTTCTGTCCTGTGTCTTAAACCAGAGTCATCATACATCACCTTAAAGTTGTGAATTGTTTTGGCACACATTATTTCATTCGGTAGTGCATTCCACTGATCAGTTGCCCTACTTGGGAAACTAAATTTCATTGCATCTTTATCACCTCTCTTTTTATGCAGTATTTTGCAGTGTCCTCTTGCTGATGCTTCCCCATAGGTTGTATATTATTAATTTTTGTCTATTTTCTCTTTCCCTGATTTGCATTTATGTAGCATAATCATGTCTCCTCTTTTTCGTCTCTCCTGTAGTGTTGGCAGATTCAGTTTTTCTAGTCTTTCTTCATAGCTTAGATCCCTTAAGCTTGGTACCCATCGTTTAGTGGTCCTTTGAACTTTTTCATTCTTATCTATGTGTTTCTTGAGATGAGGATTCCAGACTACTGATGCATACTCCAGGGTTGGTCTGATGAAAGATGTTATTATCTTCCTCAGCATGTCTTCATTAATTTACAAGTATGTGAATGCTGTTCTCATATTTGCAAGCAGTGTATACATGTTCCATACCTTCTTACTTATGTGTTCAGCCAGAGATAGTTTGTTATTGATAATCACACCTAGGTCCTTCTTTGTTTCTGATATGTGTAAAGTTTTACTTCCCAACTTATAATCCCAATCTGGTCTGGTGTGTAAGTGTGTGTGTGTGTGTGTGTGTGTGTGTGTGTGTGTGTGTGTGTGTGTGTGTGTGTGTGTGTGTGTGTGTGTGTGTGTGTGTGTGTGTGTGTGTGTGTGTGTGTGCTACACTAGGGAATATAGTACTTCGCTCAGCATGGTACCGTTCGAAGCAATCACCCACGCAAAGCCCCACATCACAAACAGGACACATGTGACTTGTGTCCCTCCTCTTCTTCACCAGGGCACACAGGGTGCACTGGAGCCTCCTCTCCCGTCGATCACCCAGTGTGTGATCCAAATGCACTCTGTCATCGATGACTCATCGACGCTTGGTTGGATGTCCTCCTGGTCTTCCCTGGTCCTGTCTTCCTGGAGGTGCAGCTGCAGGACCTGGCATGGCAGTGGAGGCAGGTTCTCTCGACAGACCAGGAACTTCTGGAGATGATGGTCTGGGCACCCGTGCTGGTCCTGCAGGTGATGGTGGTATTGGCTCCTGTGCTGGTGCTGCTTTTGGAGATGGAGGTGTTGGCACCTGTGCTGGTGCTGCTGCAGGTGCCGCAAGTGCCGGAGGTCTTGTGGGCCGTCGGGTTGGAAGGTCAGGGGCATGGTGGATGACGTGCCCTGATGAGGGCCACTCTGCTTCATCAAAATGAAGGAACTTGTCAACTATCTCCTCCAGAAAGTCCAGCAGACTGACTGATCCACGCAAGCACTTCTTGTATAAGGAGAACGCATTGATGATCGCCATCTGGATTAAGTAGAACGTGATCTTCTTGGTCTACTTCATGGTCCGCCACTGGATGGGGTAATACTGGACCATCTGGTCAAAGTGGTCCACCCCACCCATGTGCTGGTTGTAGTCGTCCAGCATGATGGGCTTGTCCACGGTCTTCTGGACATAGGTGTCCTCCCGTCAGGACCCCTGGTCTTCCCTCAAACCAGATTTGGGACTGTGCTTGTGCTGTGGAAGGTGGAGACCATGTTGATGATGCGCTTGTCCTTCCACAGCAACACCATCACATTGTCCTTGTGCTTTGCTGCCATGCCCCCCTCTGGCAGGTTCTTGGCCCTGGCAATGGCCTGCAGGTGCTTCAGTGCTCTTCTTGCCATGCATAGGGTCCCACACACATAGGTTCCTGCTCTGAAGAGTAGTTCGCACAGGGATACAGAGTTATAATAGTTGCCCATGTAAACTTTGTATCCCTGGTCCTTCAGCAGTTCTGTGAGGCCACAAACGGTGTTCTCCTGAGTCTTCTTCTGCCCTGTATACACCTCAAAGTTCCAGATGAACTCCAAGGAAGCCTCAGCCAGGATGTAAAACTTGATGGAATACTTCGAGGGCTTCATGGGGTTGTAGACGAGGAATCTGAGGCACCTCTTCCATGCTAGCGAGCCCTTGTTGAGGCTGAGGTGCTCCTCGGGTAGGTAGGTGTCTTGGAACCGCTGAAGGAGGTATTCCATCACCGTGCAAACTCTGATGAGCCGATTGTTGTTGTCCTGGGGTATGGCAAGTGAGTTGAAGGCATGGAAGTGTTTCAGGATGGTGTTGAAATGCCTCACGCTCATTACTCATTGGAAAAGTGGGTAATTGTGGAGCCGGGAACTTCTCCAGTAGTGCCTGATGGTCGGCAAATTTATGATACCCATGAAGAAGTACAGCCCCAGGAACTTGGCCATCTCCTCTTCATTGCAGATGAACCATGCATCCAACACAGTCCCC
>JAGKTI010002782.1:15232-46576 GCA_018397915.1 Birgus latro
ATCCCATCGTTAGGTAAGGAGAAAGGTCATGATGATGAGGAGGAGGAGGAGGATAATGATGATATTAGTGATGATGATCATAAGGAGGATGATGGTGATGATCATGACGATGATATTAATGATGAGGCGATACTGATGATGATGATAATAGTGATGATGATGATAGTAATGATGATGATGAAGATGATGCGATGATGATAATAGTGATGGGTGATGATGATGAGGAGAGGGAGGATAGTGATGATGATGAGAGGGAGGATAGTGATGATGATGAGGAGAGGGAGGATAGTGATGATGATGAGGAGAGGGAGGATAGTGATGATGAGGAGAGGGAGGATAGTGATGATGATGACGAAAATGATGATGATAATGATATTAGTGATGAAGATAAGGAGGATGATAATGATCATGGTGATGATGACGATGATGATGATATTAATGATGATGATGAGGAGGAGATGGATAGTGATGACGATAATGACTACGATGATGATGATAATGATCATGGAGATGATGATGATAGTAGAGATGATGAGGAGGAGAATGAGGAAGATAGTGATGATAAGGATGATAATGATGGTGATGATAATGGTGATGGTGATGATATGATGACAGTGATGAGGATGATGATAGTGATGATGATAATTCTAAGGTTGATGATGATGAGGAGGAGTAAGAGTAGGAAGCTGATGATGGTGATGATGATGATGATGAATTATAATTCTTACCAATGCCAGACTTCAATCGCAGTCCTGAACATTTTGAACTTGACAAAACAACAACAATAACAATACTACTAATAAATTTATTCTAATGTGAACCCAGTAAACTGCAGGCTGAGGTTGCCTCCTCCTTCAGTCCACCATCGCTCTTTCAGGCGATAAGGAAGGAGGAAGTAAATACACTCACAATATTCCAGTAAACAGGAAGGGTCATCGGGTTTTTACATAATTGACTTTTTATTTTATTTTAAGGTGCAATTACGGAGAATAAATCGCCAAGGAAGAGATGCTACGAATCCTCTTATGCCACTAAAGCCGATATTATTGACCTAAGTGATTTATTTTGTTTACTACACCTTACTGTCCTCGTCTTTGTTACATAAACCTTTCTATTATCGCCATACTCTGCATAAATAACGTACAAAAAGATTATTAAGCTAGGCAGTTGTCATATAGCTACCCATTCCATACAGTTTTCTATTATTTAAAATTAAACACTTTAAATCAAAGGAAACATTTTAATCAGACAGCAACCAGATTATCATTTTTTTCCCTAGCTTACAGAACATTTTTAAATCTTGAAATTGTTAATGAAGGCTACCACTATCCTTAGTGTTCAGAAAGGCTCTCCTAAATATAATCGTCTCGCTGCAGGAAGAATGAAATATAAATTACGTTCTCTCGCTGAAGAAGTAAACTCAAATTAGAAATCACTGCTCCAAAAAAAAAAAAAAAACTAATATATATTTACAATCATCCAATTTCGCACACGACATTAATTTTCATGATTCCAACACTTTTTTTATTTTTTTTATTAAGAATTTACAGCATTTCATACCGATAATCACGAAAACGGAAACTCTCGCACATAATTTAGGTCTTACGGGCATTAATTAGTAGCATAACTCAGCAGGAGGGACTATAAAAGCCCTGCAGGCGAGACATTGGGTCATTCTCAAGATCTCTCTCGTCAGGTGAGGACGCCTTGAGCTCTCTTACACTTATATCCTGGTTTTACGTGGTATTAGCGTAAGTAGTTCACTATACCGTTACTAACTGAGGTCTATATATTGTTCTGTGTATTTGTATTGAGTGCTGATTCAAAAACAAGGAAAAATGAGGTACGTTGAGTTGGTGGTGAAGGGCATAAGTGTTCAGATTCCCCCCTTACCTCTGCCGACGCATCTGGTGATGAAAATAAAGACACACAAATTTGGAATTTCATTCTGGCGGCGATATAAGAAATTGGCGAGCCTGGCCACCGTGAAGGAGAGGTGGTAGTGTGAGAGCGGACCCCGGGGCCACACAACCATGCATTATACCTTCAGGACTTTTCCGCGGCTGCCTCTGTCCACCAATAAACTTCATAAAATACAATTTAAGCTGAAAATGGAAGGCGAAACCGTTCTGGCGGAAAATATCCAGGTGGGGCAGGGAACCCCCCTTCACAGCTGGCCCAGTTCATTAATCCATTACGAAGTTCGGACTCCATCTTGTCAAAACTCCAGCGCCAACAAGACTCAAGCCGGCCATTGTTATCGCCTCCCCTACTCACTTCCCTTCCTTCCCTCTATCACGGAAGAGACCTGAGCACCACTGGCTTTATCCTCTGTTTTTTAATGTCTCAGATTTATTTTCTGGATATTTGTCTTTGCCTTGTTATTTTTCGGCCCAGTCTCCCTAAATTTGTTGTTACTTTCGGAACATTAGTCTTCAAATTTGTTATTTTCCGGACAACTCGTTCTGATTTTTTTTTTTCGGCCCATTTAACAAAATTTTCCTCTTCGATGGAACACTGCCTTGCCGTGGCGAAGAGGCTTGTGGATTCCAGTGATCGGTGGAGCTATGCTAGTCAGGTTACTAGGCGGGTTCACTGTGAGGGATCAGACCAAAAGTGTTCCCCTCGATCGGCTCTGTGAGGTAGGCTACAGGCGCAAACCCCCTAAACCATTAGGTTAATATAATCCTTTGCTCTCATTTCTACTACAGTTCTACCGAGAATAGTTATTTCAATCAGTGCTCTTCTGACGTAATATATAAATATCGTAAATCGTGCTGTTATGTCACATCTTCATAGTTTCCCCTAAGTTGTAAACGCTTATTGGAACATGATTCACATTTTTTTTTTTTTTGCATATGACAAAATAAAATCGTTAGTAGACTCAGCATAATTCAAATATATCATAACAAAGCCAAACCACAGAATGAAGCTTGAGTGGCTTTTTAAAAATCGTAATGTGACACTTTTGGTGCAGTGGTTCGGTGGCAGTGTTACAAACTTAGCAACTTGAGTGACGAGGATCTTTAATGGGTTGCAAGCGAACTTTCACAACTTGCACGGTGAGAATAAGTATATCCATCGTAATAATAATGAACGCCTACCAAGGTGAACAGTTTGGGAAATTGTTCAGCGCAAATCCGGAACAGGGAAGGGCGCGTTTTCTGGCGTAGACCCTGCGTAATGCGCATGCGTGAGGCCTGTCTGGTGAGTAATGGGCGCGTTGTGTTTTGAAGCTTCCATTTCAGGTGTTTTTTTAAGTGTTTATAGCATAAGTTTTGTATTACGTAAATATTTTTCAGCGCAGTTTGATCCTGTGGTGTTGTGTCGTGGAGGAAAATGGATGTAAACAAAGGCAGATGAAGGTGATACTCCAATGAAGCTTGCCCTCAACTTGCCTCCTATCGATTTTTTTAATATTTATCAGAGGCACAATAACGAATGTGTTAATGCATGTATTAATGGTCAGTTATATTGGAAGGTAATTACCTGGTGCCAGCGTGAAGTCAGCGGAAATTGCCCATGCTTTCGTGTGGAGATAATCAAAACCCATAGCCATGATCGTGATGGGGGATGATGGGTAATTTGTAATGCGGTACTGTATTTTGTAATGTGTTGCTAGGTTGCAGTCCTGATGTTAAAATGGAGCGAGTGACGGTGTAAGCAGGACCCTGATTTTTTACTGACATGTTTGAAACCACTAATGTGTGTGTGTGTGGGGGGAGGGGTGTCTGTGCTTTCTTGGGTACCTAATATAAAAGGATAATGTTTACAAATCCACATCACCAGATTCTTGAGAAATAATAATGTCGGTCAGTTCACTGCACAGTTCTAAGTCAGCTTCCTTCTGTGATGTTTCTTCTGCATGTTATAGATAATCAGGATATTATCGGGTCACTACTGTGTGCTTGTACTGGTGGTTTATGTACATTTTGGCCAGTAAATTTTTACAAGTTACCAATACACCCCGAGGTTGTGCAGTATATTTTTCCGGTAGTTTTTGATGAGATTTGAGTGATTTTGACCATCATTTTTGTCAGAAATGCCTTATTTTGCCCCTTTTTTCCAATCATGAAGTTTGACTGGATGAGGAGGTGTAATGAAGCATTTCCAATGGAAAACGAAGGCAAAATCACTTGTCGCATGAAAACAAGAAAAATATACTGCACAAGTGGTTAACATAACCAAATTTACCTTGCCTAACCAACAGAAAACGAAGGCAAAAAATAATTCCAATTGCATGAAAAACCACCAGGATAGTATACTACACAACTGGTTAACCTAACCAAACAGACCTAACCTAAGCTAATGTGCCGCAGTGGAATGCTTACCTTAGAGATACAATGGTCCAGGTTGACCAGTATTTTTCCCGGTGTTTTTTTTATGTGATTGGAATTATTTTTGCCTTCATTTTCAGTTGAAAATGCTTCATTTCACCTCATCCAGTCATAGTTCATGATTGGAGAAGAGGCAGAATGAAGCATTTCTGACAAAAATGAAGGTCAAAATTACTCAAATCTCATCAAAAACTACCAGAAAAAATACACTGTGTTTCTCAGTAACAACGGCTTCCTCTGGTTCCGAGTGGAAACGCTTGATAACTCGTAAATAATCAATATTACACCCGGTGCAGATCAGTACGTCCTACTTCGTTGGAAGCCATATCGAGGAGGATTTGAATTTTCCACCCAGAAGGAATCAAAGGCTGCGCTTCAAATAGATTGGTAGAACACCATCACGTGACATAAAGTATGCCTATGAGTGGGTGAAACAGACCTATCAGACACATGCACAGTTGACAGAAGGATAAACACACATTTTTTAAACGGACTACGATCCAAGGTATGGTTTTGGGGGAAATTTTAATTAAATTCATTATCTCTGTAAACATTGATTTCTGAATGGGGTTATGGGGTTCATTAGCATTCTTAGGTAATATACTATGTGTTTATGGTGGTAATATCCCTGAACTCCATATTGGCAACTTGTAAAATAATACCTTTTGGCCGTGTAAAGTGATGCATTTTTGCTTCCTGGTGGTTCAGTATGGGCTTAGGCAGTATTTTTTTGTTTTGGATGGTGTGTTATGGTTCTGTTCCGGTGAATCAAAGTGCTGGAAGTGGATCTGTTGTGTTTTCAAAATTGAAATAAATCAAGATGGACTTCAACTTCTTTGGGTGAGATTAAAAATTTGTCGCGATTAAAAAAAAGCTAGGTTGAGGTTAATGCTTACAAAGCCTTAGCACCACATAAAAGATCCCACAGTATCTCACTTTTTAAATTTGCATAAGGAATGTCACAGAAGAAAGTTGACTTAGAACAGCGCAACAAATTGATTCATGTTATAATTCCGAAGGAATCCGGTGTTATGGGTTTTTGTAAATATTTACCAAGTTTGTTACAGTACTTGTGATCAGCAAGTCACCAGTAATACAGAAAAGCTTATTCCATCATTATAACATGCTTTAAAAATTATAGTTATGATCGATAATTTGTCCACCTCACACTGCCACGAGTGTTTATCTTGCCAAGTGTATGTGCCATTATATCAACCTAACCTGACAGCCAGTATTATTCTCATGTCAGCACAATTAATCTGATTATTTTATAGATGTTCAGTAGTTAGATCATCTGTGTGCAAACACCTTTTCTTCCGTGACACTTCCAACAGAAATCAGTGATGCTTTAACAAAAATGTAACATTTAATGTACTGTACCTACTTGATGGCCAGAACGAGTCACGTCAGTTACTCAGGCCAGACACCAGCCAAGTTGCTGTCTGGTGACTCATTTTTACCACATTCCCTGTGAAAGTAATAGGCAGTCTCCCATTCCTGCTGCTGCTGTTTTTTTTTTTTTTTTTAAGGGAGGCCGATAAGACAGTTCGGTAAAGTTGGGATTTGTTTTGGTTAGGACTGAATTGCTATGGGTTTAGGTTGATTGGTGTAAGTGTAGGTCAATGCCTTAGGTCCCTTATAACTCATTTTTTCAAGGAGAGGGTGTCATATTTCCCAATACTGTTCATTCTGATGGAAATGATAAAAATCAAACAGATTTAAAAGGGAAAAAAATGCCTTGCCAAGTTGAATATGGGCTGAAATGAGAAACTTACCACTTAACCCAAGCACAGGGCCTTGTCCTCCTGCCTGTCTGTAATTTCAGCCATTGTAAGAATGCCACTAAACCTAACCTTACCCAATACTTATCAGGCCAGAACCAACCCATCCTAATCAACCTGTGAAAGATTGCCACACAGCATCACTTTCACCAGAAATTACTTTCAGCAGTTATTGTCATGAAAAACTAATTGCGCAAAGTGAAGCTGTTTCTAAAATGATCATTAGTCTTCACCAGTGAAAGAAGAACTACAGTGAAATCGTCAAATGGATCAGTAAAATTATGTATAAGTTCCCCATTGATTTTATTCATGTAAGGAAGGATCTCTTGAAGAGATGAATCAGTTGTTATATCTGACATGATGCTTCAACATTATAACTTAAAGAATAGGCATGTGGATGTGGATTTCATTGAAGAAGAATGAGCTCAACTATAGTCAGACCATTCATTGTATGAAAGAATAACATGGGAGTAGCTAAACAGTATTAATGAGTGAGTTTTTTTAAAGTATAGGAGTACAAGTATACATACCATGACAAAGCACTTGACACAGTGATTTTCAGACATGTTTCAGTTTCTGAGACATACCAATAACATCAGTTGCATTTATTAATGATCTACGTAGATCTTATGCCAGCATCCATGTCTGTATCAAATATAAATCTGTTGTAGCTTCTTTTGAAAGCATTGACAGATGTAGCACTCAACATTTTTTAGGGCTCTATACATTTTTTTTTTTTTATACTGACAAGGACAGTATGTTTTCACCCCTGTTTGTCTGTTAGCAGTATTACTCAAAAACTAAAAGAGATATTAAGACCAAATTTGGTGGGTAGATAGCCCATGCCCCAGGGAACAATTGATTAACTTTTGGGACTAATCTGGATCGTATTACAGATTCTGGATCCGGAAATTTTGTGAAACCCTAATCAGTGATGAGAAAACCATACCTATATATAATGAAGAATGGTTTGGAAATTACTTTGCCCTTGTTGGAGAGATGCACTCCAGTGAGTGTCATTCTGGTTACCAGTACATACGGTATTTTAAATGTCTGTTTGGAGTAACTTCCCAGATTTGACTTAGTTGTTAAAAGCATATCAATTGAGTCAAAGCCTGTTATGGTAGCTCGTTATTTTTCAGATGAGGTATCCTGTTTGTACCACTAGCATATCATTTACTTTGTGTTGCCATCATGTGTTTCAGGTACAGGGTTGTATGAAAGGGGTGAAGTAAACAATGTATTGCCAGGTTACTTGTATGAATATATCTAATAAGTCGGTATAGGTATTACAGGTATACCCCAGTTTAACGATGCACTTGGTTAGGTAAAAGCTCATCATTAGGCAGGGTATCGTATATCAGGGTAGATTTAACATGTAATGGGATGGGTTTTTCAGCCTTGGGTTTCCCTCTCAACCAAGCCCAAAACCCACCCAGATGAGTCCCAAAACAAGTTTAAAGCCAATCTAAATGGCCTAACAGCTGTAAAAGAAGCTAACCTAAGTATAACACCTGTAAATAACTCACTAAAGCCAACAAATAAAATCTGAAAATCGTCAAATATATGTTTGGAAAAAATCAAGCTTAGGAAACTGTACCTCAAAATGACAATGTTCACCCCACTTTTGGCTAAAACACATTAATCTAAGTCTAAAAACAGTTTATAAACCAACTTAAACACACAATTTTAGTCTAAAATATCATCAAAATTGGAGAAAAAAAAAAAAACGTTAAACTGGGGTTTGGCCATCGTTAGGTGGTGTATGGTGGTATTTCTAGCCCCATCATTAAGCTTGGCATCGCATCTAGGGGTATCGTATATTGAAGTATACCTGTACAATAAAATAATAATCCCTTCGTGGCCACCGGCATCGAACAACGTTTTATCGGAGCATGGGCGCCAGCATCATCGCAACGCAACCTGTAAAAAAATGCGAACAATTTTGGGAAGGGAACGAAGGTCTGGGAAAAGTTTATGCAGACCTACTGTACCCTCTAAACCACTCAAACCGTCAGTACATCTCGTGAATCAGTCATGAGTGGATGTCTGTCTTTTGTTCCCCTCAAGTATGCTGTATATTAGTGTAAGTGAAAGTAAGAAAGCAAGAAAAGAAAGTTCCACCTCATTATTTTTCTCCCTTTTTTTCCTATACCACCCAGAGTATAACAAGAAAAAAACTCCATACAGGAATAAACATTATAAACAAAAAAGAGGGAAGACATTCATAATAATGGTACTGTATTTCTAAGTACCGTACATATATTACGGTATGTACTGAATTTGTTCATTTTACATATTTCTTGTTTTGCACAAGCATTTCAGCAACATATGAAGTGTTCTCATGGTGAATATTTGGATGTAAAACATTTGCATCCCTTCACTGATTCCCTCATTCGAGATGCTAATCTTGGGTCGTATCAAATCTTGCCCTAGATGGTTCAGCCCATGCATACACAGGAGCACCAATTATCTTGAAACAGACTCAAAATAGCATCCTTCTTCTCCCTTTCCACACGAAGTAGACTGTCCATAGTATTTTAAAAAATAAATAAATAAATAAATAAATAAAAGAGGGAAAACATTCATAACTATGATATTTTTATTCATAAGTACACATATTATTTATGAATTTGTTCATTTTACATATTTCTTGTTTTCCACAAGCATTTCAGCAACACATGAGGTGTTCATGTCGTGAATATGTGGACATAAAACCCTCCCTTCCCTGCACACTAATTCCCCCATGTGAGGTGCTAATCACAAGTTGCATCGAATTTTTGATGCTGCAGTTCAGCCTGTATACACAAAGGAAGTTCTTTGGTTAGAATTAAAAAATATAATCTCTCACCTCTCTTTGGACACAAAGTAAGCCACCCAGGCAACAGAAATAACTCGATATATGCATTAGCTAACACAATAAATGTAAAAAAATGTGAAAAAAATTCATAATACAGTAATTATTATTTTTTTTTATGAAACCTCCCATATTATGTGCTGATTTTGTTCATAATACACATCTGTACTCCATTTCACCAAGTTTGGCACTGTTGTCAATGCCTGTAATGTTGATTTTAATCCCCTGCTCTTGGTGAATCTCTTTATTACCTTGAAAACATAATAAAAAGGCAGTACAAAAAGATGTAGTTGTATCCAGTACTGAGAACTTATATCAATGCTATAGGTGTTGAGAACATCACTAATGGTGAGATGGAGTATAGTCATTCCAAACCATTTCAGCACCAGTGAAATATTTTGGTGGTGAAAATATGGATCTCTCTTAGTGTGTTTTTTTTCTCTCCCCTACTTAGTTTTCATCAGAGTGTATGCAGTCTTTAAGCACAGGATGGCTCTAGGAAGCTAAAATTTGCATTGCCACTTGTGCCAGACGTTTCTCTTCATTTTGGCAAGAAAAAATAAATAAATTCTTGAAGAATCAGTGCCTGGGCCGGCCTTTGGGTCCCGACGATTTCCAACAGCTCAGCCAGGAGGGGTTAATCATCATCATCATCATCTTACCCCTTTCAACCCCACAAACTAGAATAGATATCTGAAACTTGAAGGTAAAGTAGATGCAATTGAATATGAAAGCAAGCATAAGGGAAAATATGTCAGAAAGGCTCTATTTTCTGCTGGTGATGAAGTAGCCATATTTTAGCTTTACTGATTTGTCATACCTACCTTCAGTAACCATGGTATAAAATGCCATTACAGTTCATATGCCCCAAGCAGAAATTATAATCATCATCATCATATGGACCTCCTTTCCCACCCTAGGGCAGGGTGAGCAGTAGCAATATGACAGAGGAAAAAAAAATAGCAAGTTTCTTCAGTTCCTGCAAGGTGTAATTGATTTGTTAAAGCTTCTCGTGTACTGTGTGTGTAAACTTTTTATATACAGTATATATATATATATATATATATATATATATATATATACAGTAGGCGCGGAAAGTGTTGACGCCATCTTAAAAAAAGAAAACATTCTTGTGGTTAGCAAGGAGAAACAAATAAATTAACACTCACCATTGAATTTAGTATTTACTGGCATTCCCCTTCACCTTTATTATCTTCTTAAGGCGTCTGGGGAGACTGATGGCGTAGTTTTGCAGAACAGACGGACTAAAACTGCTCCATAGCTGCAGCCTCAAGTTTAGGCAAAGATGATGTGTCCATACTACGCAGCTGCCGCTTCATGTGCGCCCATAAATTCTCAATGGGATTGATATCTGGGCTGTTTCCGGGCCAATCTCGAATAAAGGGAACCTCACAGTCTGTTAGCCACTGTTTCACTGACTTTGCAACATGTGCAGGGGCAGAATCTTGCATAAATACTCTTGCCTTGGTTTTATCAAAAGAGTCACTTAAAACATCACATAAGAGCTCCAAATAATTGTTCTGGTTCACTTTTTCATTTGCAGGTAGAATTACCAACCTACCAACACCATAATATGTAAAGCAGCCCCAAGCCATGAGTGAGGCTGGGTATTTAACAAACTTGGAAGTGTACTTAGGATCCATGGGGTCACTGCCTGGTTTGCGGTACACTAGTGATGAAGGGGTACCAGTGACAGTAAATGTTGACTCATCACTCCAAAGCACAGTTTTCCATTGCTCCTCACTCCAGGCAAGATATTTCTTACAAAAATTTACTCTCTTTTTCTTCTGAAGTGCAGTTAGCAGTGGTTCTTTATGAGGCCAAAAACTCCTGTAGCCCAGATCGTTATGCAACAGTTGCTGCACACTTCTGACAGACACATCTGCCAGCAACTGTGGGTTCTTTTCTTTTAAATCCCATGCTGTTAGCCTTGGATCTTTGCTAACTTGCCTTGAGATCAGCTGACGGGTCCTGAAGGTTGTCTTACGAGGTCTCCCAGGCTTGGGAAGTGGAGTGGGAGGAATGGCCTCCCCACTGTCCTTGAACCGCTTCACCAGTCTCTGCACTGTCCTCAGTCTAACACCATCTGATTTGCAATAAATGGGGGTTTGTGGCCAGCTTTGTATAAAGTAATCACTTCCACATGTTTGTCCTTGCTTGTGGTTACTTTAGGCATGATGAGAATGTGGTAGGTAACCAAATAACTGTGTTATTTGAGTCAAAACATGCCCTCGTGGTGCATCACACACAGAGACAATCCTCCTCCTGTGGCTGCTCAGACATTACTGAGCCTGCTCCTGTGGTGCCAAACCTATCAAGCAGGGTTGCCAGCTCCCGTTGAAAAAGCGTCAGCTCATTTCGCATCACAGGGGAGGGTAGTATTGACCCTACTTCACATAACGTGAAAAAGAATGACGTCGGCAAAAAAAACGTCAATACTTTCCGCACCTACTGTGTANTTCCCTTTATTCGAGATTGGCCCGGAAACAGCCCAGATATCAATCCCATTGAGAATTTATGGGCGCACATGAAGCGGCAGCTGCGTAGTATGGACACATCATCTTTGCCTAAACTTGAGGCTGCAGCTATGGAGCAGTTTTAGTCCGTCTGTTCTGCAAAACTACGCCATCAGTCTCCCCAGACGCCTTAAGAAGATAATAAAGGTGAAGGGGAATGCCAGTAAATACTAAATTCAATGGTGAGTGTTAATTTATTTGTTTCTCCTTGCTAACCACAAGAATGTTTTCTTTTTTTAAGATGGCGTCAACACTTTCCGCGCCTACTGTATATATATATATATATATATATATATATATTGTATATATATATCAACTCCTGTTGTCAGAGGACATCTTTTGTACTTGCTACCCTCAGATGCCTGGTTGTCTGGTGGTGGCTCTCTTAGGTTGAAATGGACTGTGGTGTACATGCTGTGGGTTTAGTCTTAAAGGTGACTGGAGGTTTTTCTAGCCTGTAGATTGCCACAGGGGGTGCAGGTTGATCTCCTCCCAATCCTAAATGTTCTTTTCTACAGTACAGTAGTGTAACCTCTGGCACATACATTATGAAGAGGGCAAAATAGAGTTGACACTTACTGTTACCATCAGTTAAATCATTTCAGCTGAAGAGAATTTTTGAATTGGAGAGGTCAAGTATAGGC
Source organism: Birgus latro (assembly GCA_018397915.1). Taxonomy (NCBI): domain Eukaryota; kingdom Metazoa; phylum Arthropoda; class Malacostraca; order Decapoda; family Coenobitidae; genus Birgus; species Birgus latro. The sequence continues at coordinate 27,389 of JAGKTI010002782.1, forward strand.
CATCTTTAACCTCATTAATACCTGGGATCTGTCCTTTGTTGAATAGTTTCGTTGAAAGTAACAAGCACGAAATTAAGATGTCGCCAGGTTTGGGGGGTTAATTCAAGTGCTGGTATGTTAGTTTCAGTGGTATTGCCTTAGGATTTATGGGTGATGCATTGGAAGCCACATAACCAAGACAGTTTAACTGTGCTATGGATATGTATGGTGCTGATGGTAAACTGAATGTTGATTATTTTATACAGTAGTCGTACTGTTTTATTTTGAACCACCTAGAACGATGTGTTTGTGATTAATAAAATATATGTATTGTGATTTTGATATTGTACTCCTTTGTTGAGTTTTCTTTGATTCACTACAGCAGTGCTGAAGTACAGTATCACCACAGTAAAGCAGCAGAACAATGCAGTGTGAACAGGGAGCATTGTTGCAATGAACAATTTGCTGGCTTCTACATGATTTGGTTGTATTTATTATGTATATAAAGTTTGTGTGCTGGAGAACTCATTGTGCTGCATGTAGTTGTGGAAGGTCAGGCATAAGTACTCATTCATGTGTACTTCTGTTTTATCACATTTTGTTTATTTCTGCACATGTAGGCTATTACAGAAATCCAATGTGACTCCCATTCTAGTGCAAGCCTTATTACACATTGCAGATTTCTTCCAACTTGCACCAGGTGAACATCGATATTTAGTACACAACCATAAAACCTGTATTAACTGTTTGAATCTGATGATGCATTATTTGTAGTTTTTTGTATCTCATAATGAAGAGGTTAATATACTGTAGGCTGTATTTTCCCCCTGTAGTTCAAAAAGTCTCCTAATTTGATAAAATCATTTGGAAGCAGCTGGAGTAAAGGAGAAAGGACATGATGTCATATGGGTTGACTGCTGCATGGTGGATCAGCAGCTTGGGGTGTGGGAGAGTTGGGTTGGAGGCCAAACCTTATAACAGGCACCTGAGATTCCTGTTATAAATGATAATGAAGTGTGGCCACCAGGTAAACATGACTGACCTGAGCATACTTGGAACACTCCCATTCACAATGAATGCAATGGTTTAGTTTGTGCTGCATTTTGTTGGTTCAGTTTTTATCATTTGAATATACTGTACCTGTAAATACAGTCCTTTAGTATCAGTAAGTCATTTTGTGGATTATTTTATTTTTATTTATTTTTTTACTGAGTAATCCATTCATTGAGGTCCAGCAGTCCTCTTACATGCCACACAGTTACACATTATTCTCTTTCATACGTTCTGTTGATGTAGGTCTTGAAATTGATTATCCAATCTAGAGAGGTGTAATATGGTGGCTCATTTCTCATGGTATTCTTGTTGGCTGTCTGGGAGTGTATTTTTGAATGAGGGTTGAAACTGTGGATCTTGCTTTTTTTCCCTCTAATCTGGCTTGCGATGGTTCAGCACACGAGATTACAGCTTAATCTTAGTTGTATGTCCGTCTCATCACTGTAGATCAGTGGGTTTAGTTATTGTCAGTGTTCAGCATGTGTACGACAAGGATAATTTATCATTGAAATGTTTGTTTGGTTTGACAGATATGGTCAAGAAGTGTCAGACTTTTTTTTACTGCAAGTGCCTTCGCTTACCACCAGGCTGTTGCTGCTACTGTTGCTTCTGTGTTTTCCCTGCAATGTTCTGGCACATTTTCTGGAATCATGTGAATATGATGTGCTGTGTGTCAGAACTGAGATTTTAGTAAATAATTGTGGGGAAAAGAGGACTGAAACCAGTCCTGCAGCTGTGAATGTAAGTGCAGAGTTGCAAACATTACAGTAACATTGTGGCAAGGTTGCCAGAGCACAAGAACCCAACTGCAGAAGCTACACTATCAAATCAGGAAATTAAGAGTGTGCTCTTACTTGAACAGATATTGTGAATAACTATAAATGGCTTGACTTCTGGTTTGACATACCTGTAAGTGGGAAAGACGATCCCCTCCAGTTACATTACTGTTTTGTACACATTAATGCAAGAATTGAAGTACATGAATGTGAATATCTTGAAGGACCCTTCAGCATAACTGATAAAGTGAGTGTCGACCAAATTCCTCTCTGTTAGTCACAGTGCTTCACCGTTGCTTCATTGTCCTGAACCCATCATCTTTCACTGCTTAGACCATACAACATAGCCCTCTAGTTGCTCAAGAGTTACCCCCAGCCAGAGAAGATAATGTTCCTCATACTTCCTGTCAAAGTTCATAAACCAACAGTCTGCTAAGCAGTTGCTTCGTTGCCCTGGACAAATCTTTCTCTACATATGCCATGCAACTTTCTGGTTGCTCAGAGTTACCCATCTGAAGAAAATAAGTGCAAATTAATGTTCCTGGAGCAGTGCCCAAAGAATTCACTTGGTCTAGAATTCGCATCGCCTTTATATCCACTGGTTGCTCAAGATTTATTGCTTGCCAACATCTTAAGGAAGATTGTAGCAATGTGATCATTTCTTTTATCACTAATGCTTTGTTTCTGAAGTTCAGTTGTTTGGGGATTGAGGCTCTTATTTTGTTGTTAATAGGAGAGTCCCTCCCATTTGATTGACATTGGTTGGTGTGTGTGTGTGTGTTTAATATGATTAATGTGAAAGACGCTGTAGTGGTTTTGTTGGCAGTGGAAAATACACAGTGATGTGGAAGAATTTAGTGTCTGTCCTTATGAAGGTGTCTGAGATTGAGTCCATTAGATGCTGTTCAGAACATTGAGAGATTAGTTGCCTCTCATGGAAGCTGTTTCATGGTTGAAATTTGCCTGCTGCCTGTCAGATTTGTGATTTTAAGAAGTGGTGAAGAAATTCATGTGATATCAGCAGAATATCAAGTGTATCTTCATGGCTGGTATTCCTTTTCTAGATTCCTTATATTTCCCTGTTCAGTAACTACATTCATTGAGGTAGTTACTCGTATATGTGCTTCTGGTGGATTGGCCTCAGAAAAAGTTCCCTGACAGGTATATTGTAATTGTTTTTGTATTTGTGGTCCCAGGTTCATCTGAACATGAACCTGGTGGACTGCAGGCTGAAGTTGCCCTTCTCCTGCATGCATCATCATCCTGTTGAAGGAAGAGGGAGGGAGTTGAGGGATGTTTGTATAGCTGGCCCATATATCAGTGGCAGTATGTGAATGCATCCTTCTCCAGCCACTGCATGTATACTACAGTGTGTCAGAACAAGGCCCATGGAGCCCTGTAATAAGCCAGCTTGAAAATTAGATGTGTTGGATGCAGTTGCCATACTTAGCGTAATGTTTTGCATAACAGGTTATCATTCCTTCAGTTACTGTTATCTCTGCGTGATCCCTGTGGTTGTTGTGTATGAGAATGTGTTGTAACTTGTGTGCTGTTTGAAACTTTTTTTTGATCATCATTGTTGCTCAAGTTGCTTTTTCAGGAGCCACTGAACTTATCCATGTTTTATGATGCCTGATAGTACTTGGAATGTCAGCTCAAAGTGTATAATATCTTATTTTCTGAATTAAATACGGAAAGCTAAATATCTCTAAGTTTGTACTAAGAACATCCTTCCTCCATATTGTATTATGATAGGAAAACATGGAGCATTAAGTCCATGTGTAGTAAATACCTATTTTGAAGTAATTTGTAAGCTATTTTGTAGCATGCTGTTATAAATTGTTCATGTTCTGCAATGGGCTGACACAATATTTTGTAGGCAGTTTTACATAACATTTCTGTACATTATATCCAACCAACAGTTGGTATGAGATATGACTGAAGTGAATATGCTGCTAGGTAGCTTAGTCCAATTTATATACAGTATATATATATATATAAATATATATAACAGTATAGATAGATGGACAAATATATATATATATAAGTGGTAGGTGGGGGCACTCACTATCCACTCACTCAGTGTAGTGTTGCTCTCGGTTGCCAGTCCTTTCTTCTCTTCTTTCCTCTTTTGTCTTTCAATTCCTTCATTCTTTCTTCTTCCTTCTTCTTTCTGTCTATAGGTGACTCCACACTCAGTGACATGTACACCAGGATACCATTTACTATGCTGGGTGGTAACCATATAACAAAATTATGGCACCTGGTGTTTTAGTGGGTAATTAAGGCGTACCAGTTGGATTGAGCCGGTGCAGGTTTATATCCAAGGGGTAGTTGGGGTTTATTGCTAACATAATGCCACTCAGGGATGAGTGAGGCTTGTCACTCATTTTAAATGTCAGGACTAACTTGCCTAGCCCTGGGCTCCTACGCTTCTCATGGGGCAACCTAGGACTGGATGATGGATACTCATAGATATATATTAAGATGCCATTTATATTAAAGTGGTTAATGGGTAATCACTCTGCAAAATAAAGTATGTGGTTGTTGAGAGAATGCTAGTCATCATCTTACTGAATGCTGTGCTGACACCTAGAAACCACTTAACAAGTGATGGCTGTGACAGAAATACTTTCAGCCTGCTTTTTCCTCACAGATTTCTATCACTCTGTCATGCCTCTTCTTACTTCTGCAAGGTGTGATTAAAAAAAGTTCTGGTAATGGTTAGAAGCCTTAGTTGCACTAAACAGTTGATGCATTGGGTACTTAAGTTATCCCTCCCTCAAGTACTCTCCTCCTCTATCTCCACATTCATTCTATTGTTCCAGCCATTGATAAAGGCATTGCTGGAACTCTTCTGTCTTAAATGCTCTTCAGAATGCATGTCATTTCAGATTGGATGCCTTCATTTGTGTTAAAATGATGTCTTGCCACCATGAGCTTCACGTTAAGGATTATCCTGAAATTGTAGTGCTGTCAGTTGTACGAGGTGGACGTGGGTCTAATGGATTTTTTTCTCAGCCAGAATTAGATATATAAACTAACAGTGGGAAAGAAGTGACACTATGTTTCTTTAGCTCATCTGTGAGGATGGATGGAAGAGTTGAGGCAGTGATGCATTCATTTGCAAATCACGTCAGTATGGTTTGAAGAAGTATTTGGAAATTATGTCATAATGATTTGAACTGAACAAAATTAAAGATTGATTACTTTAGTTTCATGGATGGTCAGACATTGCATGGTTGAGCTTTGACTTGAACTGTGATGTATTCACTTCTTGATTTTGGTTGAGAACCACTCCTTGCCTTATCCTGTAACAAGTTATTGCTCATCCAAAACTTGTCAGACCTTGTAAAGATGGTAATATTGCTCACAGGTTCATCTCCATACACTCATGAAATCATTCTGAATTTCTGTTGTAACCTTGACAACTCTGAAGCTTTGATGCAAACATTTTCCCAAATGCTGCAAAAAATCGACAGTGAGTGAGTCACACAACCCTGCTTGTGCCCCTGCTGTAGTGCACCAACATGTAGAATCTTGTTGTCCAGTGATGTATGGCAGTTAGAAGAGTTTGTGCAGCAGTAACAAACTAAGTATAGTTCAGTCTCCCAGATTTGAACATTTTCCCAGAAACCTCCTCCGTCCAAATTATTTTTTGTGCAGTACGATGTATGTACTGTATATATATATATATATACAGTGTGTGCATATTTGAAGACATATTTATTTGTGGAGAAGTATAGCAACAGATGATATACAGTAGCTATTACTAATACAAGGTACTTCATTGAATTTAGTGTTCTTGATACCCTAGGCCAGGCTATTTTTTTTAACATAATTTCATTATAGTTTTTTTAGGACTCTATCTATCTATCTATTGCCAGATGCCATAATCCTGTAAGGGGTGGCCATTTGACTTTGAGTTATTTGTTTTATGGGGAGGGACACTAACCCTCCACCAACCCACATGTTGACACGTAGGGAGCACGTATTGTTTGGTTATGTGGTTACCACCCAGCATTGTAAATGGTTTCTTGGCTTACAGGAAACCATTTGGCTTGTCACCCAATGTAAAGCCACCTGTAAAAGAAAGAAAAAAGTGATAAGAAGTGACAGGAAAGAGGGGAGAAATAGGAAAAGTGGAAGGCAGGCACAGAAAACGTATGACGAAGGCTTAGGAAGAAGTAGACAGCAATACATCAAGTGAGTGGATAATAGTCGCCACCGCCTACCTTTTCTAGGACTCTGCTTTCCAAAATATTCCACTTTCCACAAAGCTGTTGGACACAAGCATTTCAGATTTGACAGTTTGTACTGTATATATAACAACAGGCTGGTAAAGCACCTCTTGTCATGTGGGTCTTGAACTGACCTCACAGCTGCAGATCTAAAAGACAGCCACACATCTTATACATCAGCAGCTAAAATAGTGATTGATTTACATCATGCAGAAGCACAAAGCACAAGCCACTCATTGCAGATTGGTGAGACTGTTAAAGAACTTTTTAATCACACCAAGTTCTACGTCTTGTCTGCTCTTTTCCACATGAAGACCTTCCTCCGCTAACACTATCCTCTTCTCTACCTTACTTTGAGAAGCTTTTCTTGACACCCTGTCTACCTGTATTTTTAGAACTTATACCATTTCAAAGGTTTATATATCATCCATTTTACAATGGCCACAGATAGACAGACATTCCTCACCATCACATTCATTTATTGGTGGTATTGGTGGCAACCATTATCCACTCACTTGACATAGTACTGCCTAAAGTACTTCTTCCTGCATCTTTATCATTCTTTTTCTGTGTTGTCTCCTCTTTTGTAATTCTCCCATCCCTCCTGCCACTTTTTAGTACTTTTCTTTCCACTTCTGTTGACTCAGGACTGACAAGCCTATTGGTTTCTTCTAACCCAGGAAGCCATTAATAATGCTGGATGGTAACCATACTACCAAATAATGGGGTGATTAAGCTACTATGATGCCCCTTTTAACTGGATGTAGAGATTAAAATGCAGCATCCATCCAGTAAGCAAACCTGCACGCTCTTCCCCTTTCTCACTGTGGCGAGGTACTATCTACCGCAGGGGGTCATTGGTTCTTTGCACAAGACAGTCTAGCAAGGGCAGCTGCTCGAATACGGTTGATGGATCTGTCCAGCCAGACAGACTGGAATTACTCAACAACAACTCTTTCCTCTACTTTTCTCTCCCATACTGAGGGACACATAAGAGCTCTTTCTTACAGCTGCAGCATTTCTTTAAAAATATATTTCTGTGGTCTGTAACCTAAAAATATTTGTGCATGTGGTTCAGGTTACATTTTGTTACTAATGAAATATAGTAAAAGGCATGTAAAATTTTTTGTTCCATCATCCAATCCTTTCTCACCTCATCAAGAGTCCTGGGTTATACTACTCAGTCATTTAAGTGAGGGTGACCAACCTCGCTAACTGAGTGGCACTGTGTAAGCAATAAACCCCAACCATCCTTCAGATGCAAACCCTTGCAGGTGCAGTCTTGTTGAAGCAGCTTAATCCCCTAAACTACTGAGCATCATTTGGTTATACAGTTGTTACCCAACAGAGCAAATGTTTTCCTGGTGTACAAGAAACCATTTGGCTTGTCTCTTAGTGTAGAGTCGTCTGAAAGCATCACTATTTTGTGTGAGTAGATGATAGGCATCCCCACCAACTGCAGTACTAAATTTAAAAGTAAATACCAGCATACTGTGAGTTGCTCATAGTATGTGTTTATCAGGATTCTTTGAACAGGTGATTAATGTTTTAAGCCTGTTTTGCACTGAAATATACAAGAGGGGAGGAAGGAAGTGCAGTACTGTACTTCATAAATGTAGTTGTCATTTATGGCTTCTGAGCTGAGCTGAAACCATTTTAGTTGAGAGTACTCAGGCTCCTTGATCTTAGTTTGTTAAATAATCCCAATTTCTAGCAGGCAGTCATCGCAGTTGCTGATACTTGCTGTACTGCCACTACTGTTACTACTGCCACAGCCACTTTTACTGCCTGTGGTGCTGTTGCTGGTGCAGCACTGCAGCTGCTGCTGCTGCTGCTGAGTGCTGAGGCTACCATCTTTGTTGCTGTTGCTGCTGAGCACTACCACCTTTGATACTGCTGCTGCTGAGTGCTGGGACTACCACTTTCAGTGCTGATTCTGCCAAGTGCAGGGACCACGACCTTTGCTGCTGCTGTTGAAACCACCTGTGCTGCAACTATGCCTGATATCACTGCTACCGTTGCTGAGTGTGGAGACTACCAGCTGTGCTGCAGTTGCTGAGTGCTGGGACCACGGCCTTCTGCTGCTGCTGGGACTACTGCCATTCATGTTGGTGCTGCAACGACAGACTACAATAGTTGTTACTACTACTGCTGCTGTTGCAACTCTTGTTGCTGATAATTCTCCTTTACCAGCTTATAATACCTATGCTGTATCCTGCCACTGCGGTTCACTCATATGTAGTGGCATTGGCAGTGTTGTAAAACTCATTTTGTTGTATATATTATGTTTTTTTTTTTTTTTTTTTTTTTTTTTTTTTTTTTTGCTGTGGGTTGTTGACCAAATGGTATTTTTATCTTCAGCTGCTGTCATCACTGCTGGCAAGTATTGGGTCACCAATCCAGGTACAACATAGGTTTGGGATGTGACGCTAAAGTGGTAATTCCTCTGCTTGCAGCATAATGGCATCTAAGCCAGCACCCAAGCCAGGAGTGAAGCCAAAAATACCAGTCACTGCTCCCGAACCTGATCCAGACACCAAGCAGGATTCAAAGGCAGGGGTGAAGCCAAGGACACCAGCTTCTGCTTCTTCAAAACCTGAGCCAAAACCAAGTAGGGAAGCAAGTAAAGAGAAAGACAGGCAAGATAACAAGCAGAAGGAAAGGGACAAGAAGGGGGATACAGGCCATGGTCGAAGCAGACGTCCAGCAAGTAGGCGCAGTAGGGGTCGGGCCAGGCGTGTCAGCCGTGACCGCGCTCGTAATGATGGCCGTTCAGATCGCCGGAGCCGTGACCACCAGGACAGGCACGAATCATCCCGCTCCCAGCACTCGGATGGACCCGGGCACCGCAGAAGCCCTGTGCTTGGCCGAGGGGACAGCGGTGGTAGTAGGAATCAGATAGTGTGCCGGGACTTTCTCCGCAAAATGTGCAATAGGGGCATTGATTGTCGCTTTTACCACCCGCCTGAGGAGTCTGGGAATAGGGGAGTATCATGGTTCACCTTCTGCCACGACTACCGCATGGGACTCTGTAATCGCCTCAACTGCAGGTTAGTAGTTGCCGTTCTCATCTTCACATCCTGCCCTCCCATTCCTTGTCAAATGTATTGATCATTAAAGGTAGTCAGATATGAATTATAAGTTGCATTTTGTGTGTTAGTGCAGTTTCATTCATAATGGTTGATGAACTTTATCAAATCTTGATCCAGAATATGAAAAAAAAAAAAATTCAATACATTTTGAACATTCCCCATATTGATTACTAAATTCCAGCTGTTTGAAAAATGGATTTGAAAAATTTGGATTGCACAGTTTTGGGACATAGCTGGTCTGTTATCAGTGATTTTAAAAGATTGCTTGTGGGTGAACATGAGCTCTCAGCCCTTCATCTGCTTTCAGTGGAATGGGAGGCATTCCTTAAAACTAACACTGCAGATGGCGTAAGTGAGCATGGGGTTCTCTAGCTTGAGTGTGCATGAAGTCTGCAGGAGTGGAATGCCAGTTTGACATTGGCTTAGCTGAGGAGATAACATCATATGTGTCTTTGGTTTCCCTGTATTTAACTGAGCGGAATAGTTCTTCAGGGATTTAATATGGTGCTGTATCATATTTTGATCATTTCTTGGCTTGAAAATTATCATCTTGATGTTACGCTAGTACAGCACAGTTCATTAACTGATTCATAGTAATAGCAATAGTTTTGTGAGAAGGCAAAGCTTTATTTGTGGTGCAGTAGTCAATGGACCCTTTTCTCATCCAAGTCATCTGTTGTTTTAGTTTGCCTGCCCCATCTTTGGCTAGCTAATTTTGAGCAGCTGTGTTGTGTAGTACACTATACAGTGGCCTGCCTCAGATGTCGTTTGTTCTTACTTTACTGGATATCTGATTGAGAAGCCATTAGCATGTTGAAGTCACTGCTGTTTATGGACATATATATGACTGCAGTTTTAAGTGACCTGGTCAGTAAGGATTATACCCACATAATATATATTAATTGAGAAGATACAAAGGTTTAGCCTGCTTGAACCCTCTTTTAAGTACCGTATGAATAGACTTTGCCAGATATTGTAGAGATTTATGTGAGTGTGTGGGTGTATGTGTGTGTGTGTGTGTGTGTTAGAGCATTGATCTCAGCATCTTGTGAAATGTAGTTACTTTCTTCACTGGAACAAAGAATTGTCCATCACCAAGTTAATTTTGTAGCTGGCTCATTTGCCACATCTGCCATGGAGTGTCTGTGGCATAGACTGTTATGTGACCTGGATCATTTTGTGTATGTATGACTAAATATATACACTGCATAAGGGATTTGTTGTCCAAATAGCAGAGAGGTATCTTGCCTTTATTTATTCACGTTAAACCGTTGTAGTTACGGCAAGATATTTGACCCTTCAAATAATTTGATTTTGCTTATACTGTACTGTACAAAAAGCAGGTGCCTAAAAATGAAGTGCTGGACAGTACAGCATTCAAAACTGTGAATCCTTCTTCCATCATCATGTTCCTGCAATGGCAGACATTGCCGAGTGTGAATCCATTCCACTGAAGCCTGTACGAGGAGTGTATATACTGTATATATATATGAATTAAGGTAGCTCATTTTCTTCAGGATGTACAGTATACCAAGATTATTGCCAGAGCTATTGTTCTTGCAGCAGTGTTGTGTTGTCCTCTTCAGTTCTGCACCTGTCTACTTTCACAGTTATCCAGCAAGACACTGTTTTATATTAACCATCAAGTATTCAGGTGAAATGACTAGTGGGAAAAATGAGTTTATGGCTTGCTCCTGCTACAACTTTGGAAGTAAAGTTCATCCATCAGCAGTTGATGTTCTGGCTGTATGAACCTGATGACAGATTAGCTGCACGTTAACCTTTCGTGAACCTTTTCAGGCTTCTGGATCTGCTTCATTGGTGTCATGAAAAAATGTGCAGTTATAACTTCAATATCATTAGTTTGGGACTTCTTCCTTCCAGAATTGCTCCCCTTCCAGAAAGCTACACAGCATAGAAGTGTCATGTATTATTCCCTGAGCAGGCAGAGCTCCGTCGTGGGAGTGGTTGGAAAAGGAAACATTGCTGTTACCTTAGCAAAAAATGTGTTCCATTTGTATATGTTTTAAATGTGTGTGTTTTTTATCTATCACAAATAATTAGCTTCTGGTGGAGAGAGAATAGAATTTTTTTAAAATTCTCTGTAAAGATGTTGCTGTCTTTGGGTGTTCTCATTCTGCAGCAACATATTCTGTAATGGATGACTGTGTTAGAAAAGTTTTTTATTGTTGTTAAGACTCATATAATGTCATAAGCCATCATGTGACAGGCATACTGTGCACTCATTTGAAGGTCATTTGTTGTCAGATTTCTGCTTTGGTGGTAAATGAGAGCATTCCTCTCATTATTGCAAGGGTGCTTGCTTTAGTCCATTCTGGACTATACTTAATAAAAGAAGACTCCAGAGCATCACCAGTCCAGCCTGAGCACCGTGCACTCCATAAAGCATATATTGCATTAAGCTTCATCCATTCTGCTGTACCTCCATGGAAACCAAACTGATCCCATCTTTGCGCAGTTATTTTGTTGGTTCTGCTTGTTGAACAAGAAGCCATATGTGTATTGCTTGCAATTGCCTTGATTCTGCAGCTGTGATGTAAATGGTTTTTGGTACTGTACTCTATGTAATGAAAATATGTATTGTTTGCCAAGGTTACAAAGTTGGTATTGTTAAGGTGTGGGTTTATTATGTTGGGTTCGCAAAACAGACTCGATGATGTTCACTAAAAAAATGCTGTGAGTGTAGTGTTATGCTCTGGTTATTGTGTCTCCAGGCTCATCTGAATATGACCCCAGTGGACTGAAGGCTGCAGTGGCTTCTCTCCTGCAGTCCACCATCCTCCTGTTGGAAGATAGGGAGGGATTTGCACTAACATTTCATTTCCCTGTTATGTCAGTGCCTCCACAGAAATGCATCTTTCTGCAGCACCTATATCCTGGGTCAGCAGTGAAAAAGAAATTCTCTGCCATGATGATTTATAAGGAGTTCCTTTTGTCCCTTACTTGATATGACTGACACAGCTCTAGCACAGAAGAAGGAAGATGGAGTAATCTTTTAATGCTGCCTAATGTTTAATGGTAAGGAAGTTGGGGTAAAGTAGTGAAATTTAAACTCTGTGCAAGCTGTCCAAATTTTTTGACCATTCTGCTTTCAGTTTTGGCATGTTAGAATTTCCTTGGGAACTTGTGATGAATGGTGTTGAGAATGGAATAGTTGTTTGGTAAATGATGGTACAGTGCCAGCCGAAAGAAAATATTGCTTGTGGAGTATGCATCAGCCAGCAAGCCAGCTTGCATTGACAACCAAAACTTTGTGCAAAGGATACAAGAAAAAGCCAATTGAGCAGTGATATAGAAAGCTTCAGAGGAGGAAAGCTGCAGTTTTGATACAGCATGCTGTGAAGACATTGGAACAGTGGCGATATCCTCCACGAAGCATTTAAAGGATGTCAGAATCAAGGTCGGTTGATGTGACTTCTTGAAGGCAGCGGAGAACTTCATGATTTATTACTTGGAAAATGGTTGAACTCGGTAAAAAAAAAAAAAAAAAAAGCTTGACTGTTTACTTTGCATAAGAATTGTTAAGGGGGGAGGGGCTAGACTGTTTACTTAATTTGCATAAGGATTTGAATGTTATTGGTAACACTGTATTGATACATGGAACAGTTGGATCTCTAGATCATTTAAGCTTTTGTTCATTTAGGTAGGGGGTAGTAGTAGCAGCAGTAGTTGTTCCCTAGGCAGTCTGGCCGAACAGCCCAGAGTCCCTAAGGAATGCCACGGCCGAGACCGGGCTTTCCCACAGAGCTCTAAAGGAGCGTATGTTATGTTGTTGGCGTAGGTGATTTTGTGCAATGCAGTCTTCCATAGTGTTCTTAATAGTATGGGGCGCTGTGTTACATCCTGGACTGGTGTCAGCAACGAAGTCATCCAACCTCTTCTGATAACACAAGAGGGCTGGATGATGCCCACATCTCAGCCTGGCCAGGTGGACGTGGAGAAATAAATCTTGTAGCACACACAACAAGAAAGAAGAGCTGTTGAAGTGACTGCACAAATAATGGTGGTGATGATACAGTTTCACACCATGCACGCCCCTCTTCTTGAGGCTAAAGTGCTGCCCTATTTGGAGAACTTATGATTGGGTGTAGCACATTGCAGCCGGCTTTACTTCATGCTAATTGCCTTTGGATGAAATCAAATGCTCATCCCCTCTCCCAGTGGCTTGCACCTGGTATATCAGTTGAAGAGCTAGCACAGGTTTGCGGTTATTTTCGGACTGATGTCATCAGAAGATTAGTGCTTATCTGTGATATTTGAAAAGTAGTACAGTATACAGTAAGAATAATGCCTGAATCAGAGAAAACTGTGTTGATATTGATTTTCACACATACACTGCTTTTGTTGCATCTCAGAAATAATAAGCAGTTTATTTAAGATTGCTCCATTGGAAATATAAACAGAAGCTGAAAAGGAATAGCTTTGTGTGGTCACTTTATAAAGGTTAATCAGAATCTTTCATTGAAGATTGCAACTTGGTTTGACTTCAGATATTCCTGTATTTGTTACTGAAAATTGTTTCTTTGAAGCAAGTGCTTACAGTACTGGATTTCAGGATTCTGGATACAACATTGGAACTCTGTTTAAAAAAAAATATGTACTCCAAAGGATGATACCATAGAGTGGCCCTTGTGGACGTTCCAGGGAGATAAACCTTGTACCCAGATGTTGGAAAGAATGCAGTAGACAGCTTGGTGTAACTAGACAACTCTAAGGAGCTGTAGATAAATAACTGTTTTGGGTTTTAATAAGTATAATATCTCGGACAGGCATCCATAACATAGGGAAGATGGTAGTGTAAAGAACTTTCTAGTGTTTGTATGTTATTGTGGCTGATATCATATGGTTTTGTGAATTTAGTAGAGAACTGGCACATAGCAGAGCAAGGTGGAGGAGTCCTATTTGGTGAACTTGTCTGACCCACACTGCATGGTAAACTGGCAAAAACAACAGTACTATAATGATAATGAAACCACCTTCTCATTAAAATGACCTAGAAATAATCATTACTTGCCTTTTCACTCCCTAAGAGTCGCAGCTAGTTTATTCTGGTTAATACAAAACACTTTGTTCTGCATCAGAGTTGATGCCTGCTGTGTAAAGATAGAGATCTTCCAGTACAGTGGGATACAGTTCAACTCTTCTGAAAATATTTTAGTTGTTATTCCAGTAAACTTAATTTATTGTTGTGGAATTTATTTTTTGAAAAGTAAAAGGTTTGTATTTATTATTTGCAGGTTATGGATGATGGTACTATATGACATACAGTATTGGGATATAAACTATCCATCATCATCGTCACCATTTTCCTAATTTCCCATTAGAACATAAATATGTGTTCAATTCACAACACATTCTAAGTGCATGTTTTCTTGTGGTATCAGAATAGCATTACGGTAGCAAAGTTTCAAAACACAGAGAGTTGTTCAACAGAGTTGCAAAATTACATCGAGGTGGCATTGTGGTGCTTTAAAAAATTTTGGCTTGTTTATAAGGCTACTTGGGAATTGAACTGAACAGTATGGTTCTTACTTTTGCTTTTTTCTTACTATATAACAGCACAGTGCAGAAAAGTTTAGCTGGTTAATTGGTGGACAGGTGTCTCAGTCCCAGATCTTTGCAGGTATTTCCACATCTCGCGCCACGATGAAGATCTGTACCGGAGCCGAGGTGAAATTTCCCCCCAGCTGGTGGAGGAGGCTGTGCACAAGTCTCTCATGGAAAACCTCACACTCATCGGGACACGGCCCTGCTGCAAGGTTGATTATTTCACTGTGCTGTCTCCATTGATTTGCATCATGCCCCTCACTAATGTAACAGACATAACTTGAGAGAAGGATGTCTGAGAGCATCTGGTTGAATATCCTGTTTCCTAGGATCCACTGTGCTCACATCCAGACGTGCCAGAAATTGCAACAACGTTGGCAACAACAACTTCACCCTGGCAGTGTCTTTTCCAAGCAGAATATAATTGTGTAGCAATAATCAGAACCGAAGAACAGCAATATTCGTGGACCAAGAGGTTAATATAGTCATTTCAAGCCCCTTCAGTATGGGGACATCCCTTTTAAGATGAATCATATTGTCTGGCATTGTCTTGAATAAAATAAACTTTCTTGGCTGTAGAGATTAAGATAGCCTTTTTACCCAAATAGACACTGCATTGGAACTTCCAGGCCTACGTCCTCATTTATGTAGATAGTTGAACATTATGTTTCTGCTTTATATGGGTTTCATCAGGGGGAAAAAAAAAATACAGAAGAATATGTTGGGCATTTGTTCTAACCTGACAAAGATCCTTAACCTCTTTTAGCTTAGTTGATGACAAAGTGTAGTCAGAACTAAGTATCAGTTTGACTAGTATCCAAGGAGCTGCATTCCTGCCTGATGCTAAGACTTAGAATTTTGATGAAACCACAACTTCAAGTTATGTGGTCCAGTTCCAGTAGATGAAAACAGACTGTAGTTCATATCGCACTAGATCATAATGAATACTTTGCAGTGTATGGAGTCCAGATTATTGAAAATTAATTATGGTTTGTGTTCTTTTTCAGGATTTTGTACGAGGAGTGTGTAACATGTCAAACTGCCGTTACCGTCACCTGAATCAAAGAGAGTATGAGTATGAGGTGTTCCAAGCACTGCAGGAGGAGCTGGAGGTATTGTTTGGTCCCAGTGAAAGGCGTGTGCTCTCACCCTCTCGAACGGGAGGTGCCTATGATCGTTTTGACAGCCTCCACGACCCCATTCGACCACTTTCACCTCGAATGTCAGTTTTTGATGATATGTTGCCTATGGATGATCTTGCAGTACGTGGTGGCCCACATCCTGATGAATATGAACCGCAACTCAAGAGAGCCAGATTCTATCCTGATGGCCCTGGATACCCTATGGAGGACATGAGGGAAGGGGGTCAAGGAAGGGTGTGGGACGAACGTGGGGACTTTGAGCGTGATCGACTTGGCCATCCTGACCAGGCTGTGGATCCAGATGGTATTATGCAGGAGATCATGAGTCTGAGGAATGAGAATGTAAACTTAAGGAGAGAGGCTGAGAGCAAGATTGCCGAGCTTAAGGAAGAATTAAACAGAGTAATGCAGGAAAATTCAAAGCTACATGCAGATATCATTGAAAAAACAAATGCACATCAGGCAGCCCTGAAAAACCTGACCCTGACCAACGCAACCTTGGCAGAGGATCGACGAAAGGCACAAGAACAAGTGCTTCATCTTGAGGCAAGTAACAGTGAGCTGCGCAATGCATTAGATGTGAGTGTTAAGACTGCAACTACTGAGAAGGGGAAATTAGAGGGCATACAGAGGGAACTTACACAAGTGAAGGACTCACTTGCAAAGGCTAATGGCAAGATAAGGCAGTTGGAGGATGAAAAAAGCAAACAAACCACTGAGATTGGAGAGATGAGGACCAAACTGCAATTTGCACAGACTGCAGCAAACAAGATGGACCAGTTTACCAATAAGATGGGATTTGGCAACAGAGAGACCTACTCCAGAGATTCGGTAAGATATTCTTGACCAATTTTCTCTTTCCTGTAACTCTTTATGTGTCATTTATTTGTTTAGATCAATGCCATTAACCTTATCAGTTTTCAGCCCCAGTCAGATTATGTCTGCCCTAGGATCTGCCGCTCTCGCGCTGACCTGCATTTTCGCACCACAATATTTTTCTTTGATTGGTCTGTGTAAATACACTTTTCATGATAGAATGCTGGTTTTGATGTCATTTTAATGCTGAATAGTTTTACTTTATCGTAGTATGTTCAAAAGGAAAAAGAAAATAAGTCAAAATGGCTAGTTAAAGTTAACAAAAAAACAAACATACCTTGCTGTAGAAAAATATTCGCCAAGAATAAAGTGATAAAGATATGTAAATCTGGTTTGAACCATGCAGAATTACGATAAATTACCTTTACAGTGATGTATAGTTTATGGCTATTTATGCATGTTATTTTGCATTTAAGCGAAAGAAAAAAGATGCATAATTTTTTATGATTCTCAGCCATGTATTCACTTAGCAATCTCCTTCTTTGGTTGGTCTCTGTAAATATTGTCATGATAGATTGCTTTTCTCAGTGTCATTTTAAAGCTGAATAGTTGTACTTTATCATAGTATGTTCGAAAAAGGAAAACAAAGAAAATAAAAAGTCAAAATGATGAGTTGAAGTTAAGCAAAAACCAAAAAGTTTATAGCTTGCCGTAGAAAAATATTCGTCTGGAATAATCTTCATCATCACCATAATTATCTAATCCTGTGTTGCCCCATGAGGAGTGTAGGAGCCCGGGACTAGGCAAGTTGGCCCTGATAGCTAAGATGAAAGTGACCCGCCTCATACATCCATGAATGGCATTACATGTGCAATAAACCTGCACCAGCTCAATCTGTTGGTTTCCTTGTGTGCAGGAAACCATTTGGCTTGACACTTAGTGTGTGTGGAGTTACCCATAGACAGAAGAGGAAGGAAGGAAGAGAGGAAAGGGCAGTCACCTGAGAGCAGCACTGTATCAAGTGAGTGGATGGTGAGCGCCCCCACCTACCAAGTACCGTATTTCTCGGTGTATAGCGTGCTCCCGTGCATAACACACCCTCTAGTTTTCAAGAGAAAATCAGGAATACACCTAGCTCTAGGCCCAGCCCAACAAGAACATGAGGTTGCAGGACTTCCACCTACCTTGCCACAGTGTTTTGTTGGATGCTTGTTGTGCTCTTAAGTTTATTTCTTTACCAACAGTAACACTTTAATTTCAAATGTACTGGTACCTGCATCGTTTCATGGTATATCTTTGGAGAATCTGAAATCCCATAGAAGAAATGTCTAACTGCAGTGTTACCAAGGCTGGCGAAAATTCCTCTGTAACTCTGATGTCATATTCTGCCATTTTCTATGTTTAAAAGCAAAGGAAATTGCTACCTCTCTACGGATACTCATGTCATTTCATTATTTACTATATTAGAGGTAGGTGGGGGCACTGACCTTCCACTCACTCGATGTAGTGCTGCTCTCGGGTGCCTGCCTCTTCCTCTCCTTCCTTCTTTCTTTCCTCTTCTACCTTTCCTTACTTCATTCTTTCTTTGTCCCTCTGCCTATGGGTTACTTTATACTCCCTCTTCTGTCTTCCTTTCCTTCATTGTTTCCAAATGGTTTCTTGTACACCAGGGAACCATTTACTACGCTGGGTGGTGACAATATGACCAAATTATGGCGCCTGGTGGTTTAGTGGGTAATTACGGTGCTCCAGTTGGATTGAGCCAGTAAAGGTTTATATCCAAGGGGTGGTTGGGATTTGTTGCTCGTGTAATGCCACTCAGGGATGAGTGAGACTGGTCACTCATCTTAAATGTCAGGACCAACTTGCCTAGCCCCAGGCTCTTTTTTCAAGAATTCTCCCCCAGTATCCCTGCTTGTCGTAAGAGGCGACTAAAAGGGTTGGTGGTGGGTTAGTGCCCCACCCCGTAAAAAACAACTAACTTGTAGGAGGAGGCTGTAGCACGGGCCGAACAGGGTAGTACTCCCGAGGGGAATGGAATGTTGGTGATAGGGAGAGCTGGAGCTCCTTTCACTAGCTACCTAATCATCCTCCTTTGCTGACCTTTTCAGTGTGACAGTAACATGGAGAGTAGACCAGCATACTCTCCCAAACATTTCCTCTAACTATCATGCACTACACCACATGCACTTTACATATCACACAACGTACCCCACTACGTTACAGGGGTTGACGCCAACAAGGGCATGCAGCCAGAAAACTTTGCCCCCGCTACCTAGTGGCGGACTTTCGGGGGGAGGCTTGACAGGGGTTCCACCGGCTGTGATCACGGGTCCGGGGCGAGATGGGGCTCGAACCTGTGCTAGAGGGTACAGGGCATTGCGGTTCCCAGGCTGCCGCTTCCGCTCAATAGAGAGGGGCCCAAACCTGGGAGTAGCGCCCCAGGAGGCTGCCCTATCAGTGGGTGTATAATGGCGGGGCAGTTGCAGTGCCAAGGCGCGCTTGGAGGGTGTCCCTGCAG
>JAGKTI010002782.1:52649-63253 GCA_018397915.1 Birgus latro
GAAATGTTGAAGGCCTCAGGAGATATTGGGGTGAGGTTAGTCACTGACCTGATAAATATGATTATATATGAGTGTGTGGTCCCAGATGATTGGCTGAAGAGTGTAATTGTAAATGTGTACAAAGGGAAGGGTGATGCCCTGGAAAGGGGAAATTACAGAGGTATAAAGCTCTTAGATCAGATAATGAAAGTAATGGAGAGAGTTCTGGAAGGTATGATTAGAGAAAGAGTGAATATCAATGAGATGCAGTTTGGGTTTATGCCAGGCAGGGGGACCACTGATGCCATATTCATTGTTCGACAGCTTCAGGAAAAATATATTGGCAAGAAAAGGGAATTGTATTTTGTTTTTGTTGATTTGGAAAAGGCCTTTGACAGAGTCCCTAGAGAGGTGGTGAAGTGGGCAATGAGAAAGCTGGGGTTGGAAGAGTGGCTGGTTAGGGTGGTTATGGCCATGTACGTGGGTGCTTGCACCCAGGTAAGAGTGAATGGAGTTTTGAGTGATGAGTTTCCCGTGAATGTTGGTGTGCATCAGGGGTCAGTTTTGAGTCCCTTGTTGTTTATTATGGTGCTTGAAGCCCTCTCACGTGACTTCAGAGATGGACTCCCATGGGAGATGTTGTATGCTGATGATTTGGTGTTGATTGCTGAGAATGAAGGGGAGGCTGAGGAAAGATTTAAGAAGAGATGGTATGGGGTACAAGGGCTTAAGGGTAAATGCAGATAAAACAAAAGTGATGATGTCTAGGGTTGGTGGTGGTACAATCAGAGGAGAGGGAGAGTGGCCATGTGCAGTTTGCCACATGGGTGTGGGAAGCAATTCCATCTTGTGCAGTGTTTGTGATAGATGGGTGCACAAGAGATGTAGTGGTATTAGAGGCAGACTGCGAGATAATGCTGATTTCATGTGTGCGGTGTGTCGGGGAGAGCAGGTGGAGATTGTTAGGCGTGAGAGGGTTGAACTTGCAGGTGAGTCTCTTGAGTGTGTGGAGGAGTTTTGCTATCTGGGAGACATGTTATGTGCCGGAGGTGGGGCTGGAGTTAGCTCGGTTGCTAGAGTGAGAAGTGGTTGGAAGAAGTTCAGGGAGCTGTTGCCTCTCCTGACATTGAGAGGACTCTCCTTACATGCTAAGGGGTCTTTGTATGCAGCATGTGTTAGGAGTGTGATGCTGTATGGTAGTGAAACCTGGGCAGTAAAGGAAGAGGATATTCGCAGGTTTAAACGTACAGAAATGACAGTGATTAGGTGGATGTGCAGTGCGTCCCTGCGTGCAAGGCCTGGGGGGGCTGGGTTTACGATAGAAGAGTTGAGAGGTAGGATGGGACTGGAGTGTATTGGTGTTGTGATGAGGAGAGGTAGGCTGAGGTGGTTTGGACGTGTGGAGAGGATGGGGGATGATAATTGGGTACAGAGGGTGAGAAGTGTTAATATTGGGGGAGAGGTAGACCGAGAAAGACATGGGACGAGGTCATTAAATGTGACTTAAGGTTTAAGGGACTGAATAGGGAGGCTGCCAGAGATCGAGCAGCGTGGAGAGCCGCCATTAGGTGACCAAGGCCGACACATGCAAGCATGTTGGAGCCTTCAAAAACGAAAACGAGACAAATTTCCTAACGTGGGTGTAGATCTATAGTTTAGCGTGTTTTAAAGTTGAGTATAACATTATTGAAGTTTTCTGTGTGGCAACACCTACGGTAAACAGTGCAGTAAAACCTCGATATAATGGACTTCAGTAGACAGGAATTCGCTTTTATCGGACTCGAGGAGCTACCGGACTAAACTCCTATATATCGGAAAAAGTCCGATATAGCCAGAAAGCAGTCCGGACTGCCTGACAACTTCAGCTATGTTCACCACAATAAGACAAGTAAAAGACATGTTTTTCAGTGCACAGTACAGTATTATTATACCATTTGATTAATTTAGTGAAGGTATAACACAGTACAATACTGTAATGGTGGTGAAAACTACCGATGCAATCCGGACTAATGTCTGATATATCGGAAAAAGTCCGGATTAGCAGGGGTAAGTCTGGATGTCGCTTTTATCGGAAAATCGCATATTTCGGACTGACCTGAGCCCCAATTAGTCCGTTATAGTGAGGTCTTACTGTATATTCAGAGTGTCGTCGGTCACATGAAAAGCAAAAGTATTGATGCCCTTACAGTACTTTAATGAAAATTGAAGAATTGTTCACTGTATGATAACATAATAGTACAGGCCTAAACACAGCCATGAGACCATGAAGGATAAAAAATAATATAGAGGTAAGCTTTCATCAGTTTCAGTAAGACATAGCCACTGCTGGGTTCGACTGTGGCCCATTCCTTCGCTATTAAAATAAGTAGCTTTGTTGTATAATGCGCAGGTGGGAGCCTCCTGCAAGCATTTGGTGATGAGATAAAGTGGCAGCCACTTCAGACTGTACCAGGAAAACAAGTGCGGTTCCTACTGACACCCGGCACTGCTGCGCCACCAATTTTTTGACGGTTCTTACTGACACCTGGCGGTTAGGAGTTAATGACACATGAACAGTAGTTTTATGAATTCTTCTACGAATCACAGGTTGGGTTTAGGAAGCTAAAAAACACATTTCCTGGTGCATCACATGATTCTCATCGCATCTGCAAGAGAAAGAAACTGATTTAGAACTTTGACTGGGGCCGACCAGGGGAGCATGCAAATTTCTGAAGGCATGACTATTGAAGAGTTAAAAGAAATTCACTGAAGTGGTTGGATATAGTGAATGTCTGGAGAGGTATATGTTGACAGTAGAGAGTGCAGAAGTACAGCTGATAAAGGGAATGAGGAGAAGAAAATTCAGAACAAGGGAGAAAGACCATTTCATCTATGCGAATACTACCCTACTGCAATGTTGAATTTGTATTATTAGCAAGTGGTAGGTGGTGGCGACCATCATCCACTCACTTGATGTAGTGCTGCCTACTTCTTCCTTAGCCTTTATCATTCTTTTTCTGTGCCTGCCCTCCTTTCTTCCTATTTCTCCTATATTTCCTGTCACTTCTTACTGCTTTTCTTTCTTTTACAGGTGGCATTACATTGAGTGACAAGCCAAATGGTTTCCTGTAAGCCAAGAAACCATTTACAGCGCTGGGTGGTAACCATATAACCAAATCATACGTGCTCCTTACGTGTCAACAAGTGGGTTGGTGGAGGGTTAGTGCCCCTCCCCATAAAAAAAAATAACTCAAAGTCAAATGGCCACCCCTTACGGGATTATGGTGTCTGGCAATAGATAGATAGATAGATTATTTTTATTTTTTAATACTTTATAGTTTGTGTATAATACATAGGCATTAGGGATGGATACTTGAAGAACATAATTGTGTATCATACAAGGTTTGGATGAGCCAGTACTGTATTACTAGCTTAAAAATGTTACACTAACCCAGTCCTTAACCCGCCGAGTCCCACCGACGTACGATGCACGTCGCTACTTTTTTCCGCAGACAGACCCAATGATATGCATCGTCCGTCATTCAGTTGCAAGGCCCATTGTATACATATTTTTCAACATTCGCGGGTGATTTCTGGTAGGCATGTGTGGGAGACCTTCCTCCACCTGCTGTCAAGCGGGGATACTGCCTGGACCCACCTAACCCCCTCCCCCCCACACTGGGCAATTTACCTGTTATCAGTAACCTAGCCAGTAAAGGTATGTTGGTCCACGGTCTCTCCAATGACGAAATTCATGGTGAAAGTGATTCCTGAGGTGAAGGACAAAGAAACAAAGAAGCTAGAGGTAGAAACAAACAGAAGTGATGAGGTGGTAATGTCGTAAAGGAAGGTGCCATATACTGGGGTTTTTGGTGAGTGAACATTGCTTATAAACGCCTATATTATTGTGTGAAAACCAATATAGACTTGTACTACACATAAATTCGTACCAAATAAATGAAATAAATATGTAATTTAAAGTGGCTTCAATTAGTTAACCTTTCCATAGTTCATTTTCTTTAGCCAGGTACCTTGAAAAAGAAGGAAAACGTAAGGTTGACTGACACCTGTATCAACATTTTTTTACCTCAGGATCGCGATTTCTCTATGAATTTTCGATGTTTCTCACCAAAAGCGAAGGTTTCGGCCAAAAAACACAAAGTCGAAAATCAGTCGGGATCTGGCGGTAGGCTGGGTAAAAAAACGGTCTGTGTGTGTGTGTGTGTGTGTGTGTGTGTGTGTGTGTGTGTGTGTGTGTGTGTGTGTGCGCTTTTACTATTGTACTGATCCACTCTTCCATACCAGTATATGGTCTACCTTTTCCAACATTACCCTGAAACTAACATATTTTCTTTATTATTTTTTAGAGTGGAGGATCCAAATGGGCTACTGCAAATCATGGAGAGTCAGTGAATCGAAGTGAAGCAAGCTGGGGAGGCATGAGAAGCTGGGGTGAAGCAGGTCGAGACAGAAGTGAATCCAGCCAAGCTGAGTCCCATGGACGTGGGAGAGGTCGAGGGGAGCGAGAGGACTTTGCCTCTAGGGGTGAAGCCGGCCGTAGTCAGTTTGGTCACAGAGATGAAGCAGGTAGAGGGAATGTTGGTTATAAGAGTGAGGCAGGACAGAGGGGCTTCTCGCACCATGGTGAAGGGGGTCGATGGGAGTCAGGGCACCGGGACCGGCGTGAAGGTAGCTGGAACAGACGGGATAATAACACGTGGGATCATCGTACCTCAAGCACTTGGGATGAGGATATGCGCACTCTAGACATGCTCAGCCAGTCCAATTCTCGCTCAGATAAGCAGGCATCAGAGGGAGGTGAGAGCAACCAAGGAGCACATTACAACACCCCAGGTTTTTCACGCCACGAGGAAACAAAGTCTCGTGATGTCGATGCACGTGCAGAAATGGGCAGGATGCAGATATGGCAGTCTGGAGAGGAAGGAAATACCATGCCTGTGCAGTGGCAAATGGTCAAGGATTCTGGTGCCTCAGGAAATATAGTGCCTGGCCAAGTAGAATCTGGAAGGCACTTCGAAGGGAGGGAGTTCAACACCACTGGGTATACCAGTGGAGGGAGAAACCAGTACACATCTAATGGTCGGCATTTGGGGTCTTGGTCATAAAGTACATCGTCAGGTTTTCTTGGTTGAATTTGTTATTACTATGGTAATGAGTGCTGCTCTGGGTGTCTGTTCCTTCCTCTCTTCCTTCCTTCCTCTTCTGTCTTTCTTTCCTTCATTCTTTCCTTTTCTTTCTGCCTACATGTGACTACACTCCCTCATCTGTCTTTCTTTCCTTCATTGTTTTCTCTTCTTTCTGCCTGTGGGTGACTCTACATTGAGTGACAAGCCAAATGGTTTCGTATACACCAGGAAACCATTTACTACGCTGGGTGGTAACCATATAGCCAAATTATGGTGCCGGGTCATTTAGTGAGTAATTAAGGCACTGCAATCGGATTGAGCTGGAGCAGGTTTATATCCAAGGAGTGGTTGGGGTTTCTTGCTTATTTAATGCCACTCAGGGATAAGTAAGGCTGGTCACTCTAATCTTCTAATGTTAGGACCAACTTGCTTAGCCCCGTGCTCCTACACTCCTCATGGGGAAACATAGGAGTGGATGATGGATGGATGGATCATTGTCATCATGACCTTTCCACCCCATCTAAGGACTGGGTGAGGTAGGGTCCTGTAAACAAGAAAAGAGGGAGAAATATCGAGAGCATATCCACTGAAATGGACCAGTCACTCATTCACATGCCATTAGCTTTTCATGCACAGTTATAAGTTTTGGGGTAGACTGTTCCATGCACAGTGGTCAAATAGCTGAAGGAAGGATGTGTGGTGGTTAATTAACTTTTTAATGCAAAATGTATTTTAGGGGGTTTTGTGATGTGATCTGAGTGAAAATGCAACCATAGGAGGAGTTTTGTTGTGATTCAAATCATGTTTATTTGCCAGTGAAGAGGTACTGTATTTTTTATGACATGACTTGTGTCACATTGCATCTGTGGTAACTTTTTACGCAAAGCATATCATAGTGTGCAAAAAGGTTTAAGCCCTCAAAATCCTGATTCTACCATAGACCTAAGCATGTGCACATTTTGTTTTGTTTATAGATGTGCTTCACTTATAATGTGAAGCATATTAATAAACTGAGACTAGACAGTTTTTTTCTGGAAGTTCCAGTTGTATATATTAGGTACAAATACTGAATAATTACTTGTTTGAATTATTTTTGTGAGTCTTGCCAAGGAAACATTTGGCAAATGTACCATAATTCATTAGCAATAAGTGGATAGTTTTGTTTTATCTTGAACTTTCTTCTAGGTCAGTGTGGAGGACAGCAGTATACCAGTATAATTTACTGTCCTGTCACTAATTTTGTCAGACCAAGAGGGGGAGTAGTATATTACTTCTTCAGTCTCATGATGTATTTTTTAAAGTTATTGCTATCTCAAGACAGGTTTATTTAACATAGAAAGCTCTCTTGTAGAGAAGGGATTAAGGGATGCTGTATTTATCTCCATTTCAAAAAATCTCCCTTAAGCAGAATAAAGCTGTCAGATGGTAGCAAGCGTCAAGACAAATGTTCAGTCTATCTATACCCAGACGTCATGATCCTGTAAGGGGTGGCCGTTTGTCTTTAAGTTAGCTGTTTTATGGGGAGGGGTACTAACCCTCTGCCAACCCACTTGTTGACATGAAGGGAACACGTATGGGTTGGTTATATTGTTACCATCCAGCATTGTGAATGGTTTCCTGGCTTACAGGAAACCATTAGACTTGTCACTCAGTATAAAGCCATCTGAAAAGGAAAGAAGGGTAATACAAAGTGACAGGAAAGATAGGAGAAATAGGAAGAGAGGAGGGCAGACAGAAAAAAATGATAAAGTTAGAGGAAGAAGTAGGCAGCACTACATCAAGTGAGTAGATGATTACTACCTACCACCAAAAAGCAAAAATTACATAATTGAAGGAGATACAGGTTTTTAGTCCCGAAGGTTATGTTCAGTTGTGGAATTATCATGCACATTCAGAACCAGTTTGATGGCTTGGTAGACCATAAGAAGTGTTGTAAATTAAAATATGTAAGATTTTTTTTTTTTCTGGCCTTATGATAATAAATTTTTATTATAATGTGCACATTGTTAAAACCTTCAGATATTAGTGTTGCTCCTAATTCCTATGCTGTGTCCATTTTAACCTGACCTGAATTGCCATCTCTCCATCTTGAATGTTGAGCTGTAACAAAAACTTAACACTAGAACATGGTGATAGTTGTGAAGTAGCGTTATGAGAAGGATGTAGAGCCAAAGGCCTTTATTCTTGTTGGTTAAAGAAGCACCCTAACACCTTTTCCTAAGTGATTTGTTTTGCTTATTACTCCTTACTGTTTACTATGTCATTTAAATCATTTCAGTACTGCCATACTCTGCATAAGTAACCTACAAATTGAAATTAACTAGTGGTATCCAAAAGAGATGTGGGCATCATTCAGCCCTCTTATCACAAGAGGCTGGATGACTTTGTCTCTGACGCCTGTCCAGGATGCAACACAGCACCCCATATTATTAAGCACAGTATGGAAGACTGCATTGCACACAATCACCTGCGCCAACAACATACACTCCTTGTGAGCTCTGTGGGAAAGCCTGGTCTTGGCTGTGGTCTTCCTTAGGGACTCAGGGCTGTTCGGCCAGAGTGCCTAGGGAACGGCTACTATTACTAAGGAAGAGGTTCTAGGGAGCTTTCATAACTGACAGGAAAACTGGCCAAAATAGTGTCTTTCTCTGCCACTGAACTCAGAAAATAAGCTGGGGAGGGACAGAGTTCAGTGTCGTGAGTACAGTATACAGTAGATATGCAAATTTCCTTGCATTTGTTGTACAGCAAGGCCTCATTATTGGATGTCATTTTGGATAGTACAGTGTGTGGGCCTTTTTTTTTTATTTTTTTATGGGCCTCAGGGCTGTTCGGCCAGACTGCCTAGGGAACAACTACTACTACCAAAGGGGCCCGAAGCTTCCACATCTAGCAGTTACGAGTATGTTCTGTGTTTGTTAATGGGTACCCTGTAAGCACTTTTCCTGTTGTCTTAGCCCAGATTTCCATTCTTTTTGCAATTCATGTTACGTAAATCAGTGGGAGAATGTCATTACTAAAGCAACCTTTTCCATAGCATTTCTTTATCACTAGCACTATTTTGCAGTGTTAATCTGTTGTGTCAGTTCAGCATTCAAGTTTGAGGGATATCAATTTTAGGCCAGGTTAGAGTAAAAGGAGTACAGTCTTCATTTTAGGTCAGTGATATGTTCCCAGATACCACCACTGTTTCCATATGAGTGGCACTGTTTACTGTGTGAAATCACCTTTATGTATATATATATATATATATATATATATATATATATATATATACAGTATATATTTTTTTTTACTGTATTTAATGGCAAAACATGAAATTTTAAAAAGACAGCATGGCAGGGACTTAATCTATTCTGAAGACTGCAATAAAAGATTACAGAAGAATAAGCTATTAAAAGGGCCACTGCTTCCTAATAAGCTGCTTTCCCAGTTTATGGTACCAACTGTATGAAAAAATCATAATCTCAAAAACATTCCTGACATAATACTGTAATCAGCACTTTTTCAGGAAAATTGTGTATGAAGGTAGGAGTAGAAGCAGGGGATGGGACCTCTTGTAATTGTATAGTGAGTGTATGACTAAAGAGGTAAGAGGGAGAAACAGGAAAGGAGACTCATTCTAATGGTTTATGGTGAATTGGGACAAGGGAGAATTCAAATTAGATCCATGGATTTCTACTAACTTGGAAACCGTGGTAGTGTGTGCTGGAAACCATACTTAAGTACTATAATTGGTCTTTTGTTTATCAAAAATACCAGTTTTTCCTTTAGCAATTCAGTAGCTCTTAACACATTTACACTTTTAAGATTACAAAAACTATGACATTACCCTTGAGCTGCCCTTTATAAGCAATTACTCACAGATAATTTAGCCATGGAGAAAACTTTCACAAGTAGAAATTTGCTATAGCCCACCGTGAAAGGCAATGGCAGATGATGATCATGATAAAAGCTAAAATGGGTGGTTGCATTCAGTTTCCAGTTCTCTTACAGTGTCCAGGGCCATATTCATACAGTTCTTTAACTCAGGTGTGAGCAAGATAAAATATTGCCCGAGTCAAGTTTGACTCTATAGGATACGTTTATGTGAAGCTACAGAACGTGGTGAATGACGGAGCCTCCTGGGGCTTGAGTGATGGGTGAATGGAATCGTGACCCATTGGATTAGGCAAATTTGGGCTGTCTGGACATTGCTACTAACCCGGATGATGATGTGTTGTTTGATCATCATTTATACAATAACCACCCTTCACAGTCAAACACAAGTAGGTATTCAGGTGAAAAATGCAAGAATACGAAATTATTCCTGATAACTGATACTCAAGTCGATCGTGATCTTTTATGAACACGCCCCCAGTCCTGCGTTCAGTGGTTGCCTGGAGTATGTCGAGATATGTACATACGTCAATAATCATCTTATCGGAAAATATGCTCAGTTAAAATTTTAAACCCAGAAACTACGAGCAACTGAAAGGATTGGGCAGTGATTCTGTCCAGTAACTGAGTTAAACGCTCTCCACCAGTGCCTTGCATGGCGAGTTGACTGGTGTTACAATATTTGATTAGGATTCAATGATTGAAATATTTGTTGTTGTAAAGGTATATTCCTCATGGCTGCAATACGATGATGGAATACAATAATTCAGCCTCAGTAAACTGAAGCTTATACTTCACGATATGAGAAGCACTGATGAAAAGTACGATAAAAAAAAAATGGACCCAGGCTTCTTCGCTAGATGGAGATATTCGCTTCTATTTAGCATCAGTCTAATGTTAAGAAATCCATCAGACTTAGAGTATTTTTTCACGTAGTTTTTAGCAAATTTAGAAACATTTTAGATATATAGCTGCTGTCTAGTAATTTTTGTTGTAATAATCTACAGTCTACACTGATGCTACAGTTTAAGAATGTTTAGCGACAAGTGTGAAATTATATTGACAACATTGTGACGCATGCGTGCACTGCGTGGCGATACGGAGGCTTCCTGAGGTAGAGGGTAAGCATCAACTGCATCATTTTTTGAGGTTTGTAATATATTCTGATTGCTATTAACACTTTTATATGGATGCAGTGGCTCCAGTTATTCCTCTGTACCGCGCCATTAACGATTGAAAGACGTGTTAGGGAATGAATCTTAAAAACGGTCACTTGCACTCCATTTTGTCTTCAGATGAGCTCGGAGTTCATTATTTGCGTTTTATGATGCGCCAACTGGATGGATAAAAAAGTTAGCTGAAACATTAGTTTTTAAAGGATTGAGAAGTTTAACTATGATGCCGTAGAGCGTATAACCCAACAGGCTAAATGAATCGATCATTACATCCTGCCAGCTTCTTTATTGAGGGCCATTTCCACAGTCACGGCATTTCATTACGATGATAACCAGCTAAATATTTACCGTGTGCTTCCATTGTCACCTTTGGCAGTGATAAGGACGAGCCTGTGAGCCATCATGGGCATCAGCCAAAGCATTATTACGTCACCCCGGAGCCCAA
>JAGKTI010002783.1:0-25384 GCA_018397915.1 Birgus latro
TGATCATTACGTAACTTTCCGCTGTCAGTCAAAGCACGCAATATTTCTCGGTGAACACTCGCTGCACTATTTTATACGTATATTTCACACTGACCCATATACAATATAAAACACTATCACATGATTCCATCCCAGCCTCTTCTGTTATTCCCTTCCCTACTGTATGGTGTAAGAGACCGCCTGTTCCCTTAGCAACTAATGCATATGTCTATGTATCTCTATGGCATAACATAATGCCTGCTATGGTAGGTCGCTTATTTCGCTAATCCAGGCACTATATGTTTCACAGGTATAAGCAATGGCTTCACTATAAGGGTAAAATACATCATTTTATGGGCAGGGTGAGTGGAAACCCCGCTATAACAAACCAGACTCTGCCTCTAGGCCTAACGGCTGATAACAGGCCCCAATGCTTTACAAACAATACATCTATGTTCAATAGACACAATCACTTCACAGTATAGTCAAAAACACTGTACAATCACAATATTTCAATAATGGCTTCAGCCTTGGGTGGGAGGGGGAAAATGGTGGATTTAAAGGGACAACACAACACAGCACGACCCTGCTGTCTGGCTGCTAGTGGAGCACTGAGATTCTATCACTACGTACAGGCACATATGAGTCATTGCAGTGTTGTCAAGGTCTTACCTCGAGAGAGACACGTGGCTGCTAGAATGCTACAAAATTTGACGCAAATCGATCGAAAACTTTTTTTCCCCCGCGTTTTCACGCGATTTGAGGTCCTGTGCTTTGGCACACCACACCACGTGTAACGCAAATTGTGGTCCCGTGCGTGAAAGCGTTAAATATACTTGATTTAGTAGCCCTGAACCCCTATATATTGAAGAAGGTAATAAGAGATTGAATGTTGCTTTATGGAAGTCCAGGACTAGGGTATGCAGTTCAGACATATAAGGCATGAGTGACCTTTTGCTCATCCTTTAGACATTATGTGAACACTAAACCCCAACACCTCTTGGAAGTAGATCCTAATGGGCCACATTTTGGTGGAGGACCTTAACTCACTAGTCCACCATATGTCTAGAACTTGTAACATAAGTTACTGCACAAAGGCCCACCCCTGATCTCCCTGCTTGCATTAAAGAACTGTCTCATAATAGGTAAAACACCATGTCTGAAGTTATGGTTAACCCCAAGCCATAAATTTCTGAGTGGGTTCTTTAGTAAACAATGCTCTCTTCAGTGTGGCAGACCTCACTGGCAGGTAGGCAACCTCTGTCTTTCAAAATCCATCTTTCCAGGCTTTGTGATGTTTTTTGTGTCAAAATTCAAACTCATTTTTTTCTTTTTCTTTTAAATAAAACATGTCAGAATGAACATGAGGGGTTAGATGGAATATTTAGAATGTTTAGGAACATATCAATGAAATGTTGACTTATAGAGTGCTGGTTAGTGGAACTCACACATGTAAACACAAATTGCCATATACTATATGGGCAGTCCTTGTTGTAAATAGCCTTTTCTGACAACCTTTTTTGCTTTTAAGTCCTCAGAAATTCCTATGCTCCTCATGGGGCAACATAGGATTGGATGATGGATGGATGGACAGAAATTAATAGAAGAACTGCTTAGTGTCCCATTTCTAAATATACCTGTGATGTCGATTTGTCAGTGTCACCCAATTTACAATAGTAGCTACTGTATATGTCAATGTTGTTGTTACTTTACCCCCAGTCTGTCTGACCACAAGCAAGCAGCCGCTTGCCTGTGGCAGACAACACCTCACCAGGATCAGAACAGAGTCCATCCATGTGGAGAAGTGAAGAGAAGATAGAGGAGGCATAGCCCTCAATGAGCTATTAGTTTTTAAGGCTCCAATAT
Organism: Birgus latro; assembly: GCA_018397915.1. NCBI lineage: Eukaryota > Metazoa > Arthropoda > Malacostraca > Decapoda > Coenobitidae > Birgus > Birgus latro. The sequence continues at coordinate 1,846 of JAGKTI010002783.1, forward strand.
GCTTACAAGTGTCAGCCTTGGTCACCTAATGGTGCCTCTCCATGCTGCTTGATCTCTGGCAGCTTCTCTATTCAGTCCCTTATTGCTGAAGTCACACTCAATGACTTCGTCCCAGGTCTTTTTTGGTCTACCTCTTGCAACTCAACTCCTAACATTAACACTTCTCACTTTCTGTGCCCAATTTCTTCCCCCATAACCTCCACAATCCACATGCCCAAACCATCTCAATGTACCTCCAAACACTTGATCACAAAACAAACACCAGCAAACTCTACAAAACACTAAACAGCATCACACTCTCCAACAGCAACATTACACAATCACACGCTGCCATCACAACAACAAAAATTGTCATTGTCACAGAATAAAAATATTTTCATACAGCACTGGCGATGCCCTGTTAAATTCTGAATGAGAGATTTTACCATTACATTTAATAGTTCTGAATATACAGACTGTCTCATAAGATTTTTGAGAAACTTCAGGTTACTCCCATAAAAAAAAAAAAAAAAAAAAACTCTAAGAGCGCATTAGAGCAAAAAATGCTATATCAGCACGGGTCCAGTTCTTAGCCATTACAGAGCTTAAATTAGTGATGTCCTAAATGGTAACTTAAGAAAGAGGCCATTTTTGCCAAGAAGACCATCAGTAATTACAGCTGTGTACTGGACCCATGTTCAAAAAGAGCCCTTGAATAATTAGAAATTTCTCAAACTCTCGTGGGACATCCTGTATCATAATTCAAAAGAATGATTATTGGTTGACTGACTTAAAGAATAAAGATTATACTGATAGTGGGGCCCTGCAATTTTTAAGAGAAATGCAGTGGTTTATTATTATTATTATTACTACAGTATAATCATAACTATTATTATTACAATATGTTTTACGGGAATAATGTATCTTAGTACTGCATGTTAACCCATTAGCTGTGGCTTAAGGAAAAATCTGCAGTTCCTGTGATGTGGGAGGGGAGGACCAACTGACTTTTTGGTCATACTAGCTCATAGAGGATGTGATGAAATATCAGTGTTTCAATTTTTAGGTCAGTACATGCAACTCTACCTGCTACAGTGTCCAAATTCTAGGGGGGAAGGAAGTCTATCTATCTATCTATAGCCCGATGCCCTAATCCCACAAATGGTGAGCGCAGACAAAATGCCTCCAAGTCGCTCTGTCACCCACCAGCTGCTACAGTGTCCAAATTTTAGGGGGGAGGAAGTCTATCTACCTATCTATAGCCCGACGCCCTAATCCCGCAAAGGGTGGCCGCAGACAAAATGCCTCCAAGTCGCTCTGTCACCCACCATTTGCCTACCCTCCCCCCAGCTCACTCTCTCCTCCCTCATATACCTCTCAACTCCATCCCTCCATCTCATCCTCGGTCTTCCCCTCCCTCTCCCTCCCTCCACCCCACCTACATACACCCTCTTAGTCAGTCCTACATTCTCCATTCTTTCCACATGTCCAAACCACCTCAGTGTATTTCTCCTAATCTTCTCAACTACATCCACATCCACCCCACAACGTTCCTTCACTTCTTCATTCGTCAACCTGTCCCTCCATGTCACTCCGCAAGCTCCTCTCAAGTAACTAATTTCCACTGCTCTCACTCTTGACTTGTTACCCTCTAGCAAGGTCCATGCCTCGCTTCCATACGTCAGGGTAGGGATCATGATACTATCATGCAGTGACTTCTTGACTTCCATACTCACCTCCCTATTTCTCATCACCGCTTTCAGTGAACCAACAACCTTCCTTCCCTGCTGTACCCTTTCAAGTATTTCATCCCCAAAACTTCCATCCTTACTCATCACACTGCCCAAGTACTTGAATGCACTCATATTCTCCATATCCTCACCATCCAACCTTACTGTGCATTCTGTGACTTCATTCCTCTCAGACACCATAACTTTACTCTTGTTTACATTGACTTTCAGATTCCTCTTCTTACACTTTATCCCAAATTCATTCACCAAACCTTGCAACTCCCATTCATCATCAAACACCATAACTTTACTCTTGTTTACGCTGACTTTCAGATTCCTCTTCTTACACACTGTCCCAGATTCATTCACCAAACCTTGCAACTTCCATTCATCATCACTCAACAATACTGTATCATCAGCAAACAAAAACACCGGAATCTTCCACATCTCACCCTCATTCATTACAGCCACCCCCACATCCACTGCCCTACCTTGCACCTCCTTTACAACCCCATCCGTGTGTACATTAAACAGCCATGGAGACATCACACAACCTGTTTCAGTCCCGTGTTCAGATCAAATAACTCGCTCAGATCACCATCCATTCGCACAGCAGCCCTAGCTTCTTCATACATACTCTTCACAGCACTCAACAATTTCCCCTCCATTCCATATATTCTTAATACCTTCCACATACCTTGCCTATCTATTCTGTCATAAGCTTTCTCCCTTCTCTAGATACTTCTCCACTAAACATCTTAGAACAAATACCTGATCTACACACCCTTTTCCCTTCATAAATCCCCCTTGTTCTTCTCCAACTAACTCCTGTTATATGCTTAACCCTATCAATACGTATTCTACCATATATTTTTCCAGTCACACTAAGAAGGCAAATACCCCTATGGTTACCACATACTTCTCTCTCCCCTTTTCCTTTATATAAAGGAATAATTATATCTGATTTCCAGTCCTCTGGAACCCTTCCCACTTCCCAATCCAATCTACACAACTTCCATATCCACTCCACGACAATCTCCTAGACCTATCAACAGTGGTGTTCCTCAGGGTTCTGTCCTATCACCTACTCTCTTCCTTTTATTCATCAATGACCTTCTAAGCTGTACATCTAACCCTATCCACTCATATGCTGATGATTCCACCCTTCACCTTTCCATTCGGTTCCCGCAACGTCCATCTCAGCAGTTGCTTCAACAAAAGAGGGATGAGGCTATGGCACACCTAATGTCTGATTTGGCTCGTATCTCTGATTGGGGTAAAAATAATCTTGTTATTTTCAATGCATCAAAAACTCAGTTTTTACACTTATCAACCCGACAAAATCTTCCTCAGGATTACCCACTAATGTTTAATAATGAACAGTTATGTCCTGCATCATCCTTGAACATGCTTGGGGTTTCATTCTCTCAGGATTTGTCTTGGAAAGAACATATTACATCTCTTGTGAAATCTGCTTCCAAGAGATTAGGTGTGCTAAGCCGATTCCGTACTTTCTTTACCCCTGCACAGTTGTTGACCTTGTACACGGGTTTTATTCGCCCGTGTATGGAGTACAACTCTCATGTGTGGGGAGGCTCTCCACATGCAGCTCTTCTCAATAGGGTGGAGTCAAAGGCTTTTCGTCTCATTAACTCTCCTCCTCTTACTGATTCCCTTCAACCATTGTCTCTTCGCCGCGCTGTTGCATCTTTATCTCTCTTCTATCGCTACTTCAATGGTCACTGTTCCTCTGAACTGTCTGCTTGCATCCCTCCACCTCTACGACGGGCACGTAGTACCCGTCTAGCAACAAACTCTCATCCCTTTTCTGTCCAACTCTCTAATGCAAGAGTTAACCGTTACTCCCAGTCTTTTATTTATGCAACTGGTCAACTCTGGAACTGTCTTCCTATGTCTGTATTTCCTACTTCCTATGATCTCCAGTCTTTCAAACGCAGTGTGTCCAGGCATCTCGAATTGAACGGATCTTGAATTTGGCTCTTTTTTGTACTGTTTTTGTTTTTTCTTGGAAGGAACAGTATGCAGGCCCGTGGCCTTTGGTTCCTTCTTCCATGCATAAAAAAAAAAAAAAAAAAAAAAAAAAAAAAAATCTCACCCCCATACTTCAGCATTTCACCACACACTCCATCAATTCCTGGGGCCTTTCCTATCTTGATCTTCTTCATTGCTTCTACTACTTCTGCCGTACTGATCTCTTCCTCCCTCCTCTCACCTCTTCTTCTCCCACCCATTCCCCAACCACTTACACTCGCATTGCTCTCACTCTCTACATTCAACAAAACCTCAAAGTGCTCCTTCCATCTCCTCAATTTCTCTCTCTTCTCCACCAGCAGTCTATTAGTTCCATCTTTCACTCCCCTACTATATCCCCTTTCACACCATCTTACTTTCTTTACCTCCTTCCAAAACAATTTCTTACTCTCCCTCCATTTTACACTCAGATTCCTCCCAAACTCTTCATCCACTTTCTTCTTACTCTCCTTCACCAATCTCTTCACCTCTCTTCTCCACCTCACATATACCTCTCTCTTCTCTCTCTCATCTTCTCCCCTACCATTCACTATATGCCTTCTTTTGTTCTACAGCTCGTTTCCTCATCATTCCACCATGCTGTCCCTTCCACACCGCTGCATCTCCTCCTCACTCCACAAACCACCTCACACGCTGCGCCTATCTCTTCTGTGAATATCTTAAATCTTCCACCCCTTCCATCTGCTCTAACTCATACCTTCCCAATCTTTCTTCCACTATGCTCTTATACTCTGCCATTTTCTCACTATCTTGTAACTTCTCCACTCTTCTCACAGGAGCTATTTCCTCCTGTTTCCCCTTGGTCTCTTCACCCACTTTCTCTGCAGCCTTACCTTGTCCATCACTAAGTGATGGTCTGAAATTTCATTCCCCCACCCTCTCCACACTCTTGCATCCAACACTTGTCTTCTCATTCGTTCATCCACACAAATGTTCTATCATTGCCTTTTGTTCAACAAGTTCACCATCCATCTTCCTCAAGACTCTCTATGTATACCTGTGGATCATTTTGTGCCGAAAGTAGGTGCTGGCTATTGTCAACCCCTTACCAGCACAGATCTCCACCAAGGCACTACCATTCCCATCCACCTCAGCTGGCACACCCCATTGACCAACCACTCCATCCACTCATACATTCCCAACTTTGCCATTCATGTCTCCAATCAAAAATACTCTCTCGCTCCTCTCAAACTTGTCCATACATGCTTCTACACTTGCCCAAAACTCATCTTTCACTCTTGCCACTTGGTCCTCTGTCGGCGCATATGCACATACAATCGCCCAATCTTGTATACCTAATTTCATTTTCACCCATACAATCCTTGCACCCACTGATCCATACTCTCTTATATTCTCCTTCCAATTCTTGCTTATCATCAGACATACTCCCTTTCTTGCCCTCTCATTCTCATTAACTCCCGCACATATTCCTAAACCGTATTCCCATTCTCTCAACCCTTTCACCTTTCCATTTAGTTTCAGTCAATCCACATACATCCACTCTTGCATCCTCAAGCACCTGAACAATCTCTTTCTCTTTCACTTCATCATTCACCCCTCTCACATTCCATGTCCCCACCCTCAGAATGTCCTTTGTCCATTCCCTAGTCGTCAACGTATGGTCCGTCCTGGTCCGAGGGGGTAAAGTACAGAACCGGTATATATTTTTCTGTATCATCAAATGCCAGTTTATGGGTATGAGATGGCAAAGGGCATATTGAACATTGATATACAAACTTTTAGGTCAGCATCTGCTACAGTTTCATCATAGAGAACACCAAATAAAAAGGCAGGAAATTCAGTTTTGACTGGTTTCAATCACTGTACTATAATATGTCAGTCATAGCCAGCTCCTCTATAGAAGTAAGTCTCAGTTTATGGGTTAAATTTGACTAAACACACTTGAAATACTTAAGAATACCCTACTATCATCGAAGTATTAAGTGTGGGATTACTTTACATGGTAAATTCTCTGTCAACCACACTTGCTTTGACCAAAATGTGCATACCTGTATGAGAGAAATTATAATAAGAGTGACTATACACTGAGTGACAAACCAAATGGTTTCCTATACACCGGGAAACCATTTACTACACTGGATAGTAACCATAAAACCAAATTATGCTGCCTGGTGGTTCTGTAGGCAGTTGAGGCACTCCAATCAGACTGAGCTGGTGTAAGTTTATATCCAAAAGGTGGTTGAGGTTTATTGTTCACATAACAGGGATGAGTGAGGCTGGCCACTTTCATCTTAAATGTCAGGACCAACTTGCCTAGCCCCAGGCTCCTTTGCTCCTCCTGGGGCAACACAATTAGATGATGGATGGATAGATAATTTCCTAGAACCTCATGGAATCTCTGCAGAGTATTACCAAGATAGTTCAGATATCTATAAAAGCTGTTTATGTTTGATGTTAAAATAAACTGGAAATCTGCCCCACATTCAGTTGTATTGCACTGATTTTTGCAGGAAAACTCATGAAGCATGAAAACAAAATAAGCATTATTAAACCAGAATGGCACTCAGCAGAGTGCATACCTCCGACAAGGGCAAACATGCAGATGGAATAAGACTACCTCCCTAGAAAAGCATATTTAAATCCGCTAGATCTGGAATTCTATATGGGTCCGTGCCAAACTGTACACATTCATAGATACCAACATCCTATATATGCCTGATTTTTTTCATCAAGATCCATGCACTATTCACTGAAAAATTTACAAAAATGTCAAAAACGCCCTATCTCGAAATGTTAAAGTGAACAAAAATTTCTGGATCTGCACCAAACTTTAATGGAGTCTATTCCCGGCGAAGGCCCATTCTTCTACCAAGTTTCATGGACATTCTTCTACCAAGTTTCATGGAAATCCGTCCTGTAGTTTTTGTGTAATCTTGCTCACAAACCAACCAACAAACAAATGGACAAGGGTGAGAACATAACCTCCTTGGCGGAGGTAATAAACATAGTATGGTAATACACCTCTTACAGAAAAAGTATTGTACTGTACAGTACTGTATATGACGATATCATCTAATTATGGAATACTGTATAATGTTTAACAAAGTGTATAATGACTGTATAGCATTTAGTTAACCCTCTGACTGTGAATACCTACTCTGAATTTTCTTTTGTGTTATGTCAGAAAGTTTATGATTTTAAATGTTAAACATACAGTGTGTAATGGGTGTATAGCATATAGTTACCCCTTTGACTGTGAATACCTACTTTGAATTTTCTTTAATCTAATGTCAGACAGTTTATGATTTTACAATGTTGAAGAGAAAGCGAGGACACCAAAAATGTTAAAAACTATTGTAATTAAATTGTAATCTAAGAATTAAGAATTTTGCTTTATATACCAGATTACAGCAGAAGATTTTGTTCAGCTCAAAGACACTCACCACAGCCAAAGGGTTAAGTCAACTGAATGGACATTAGTGATGAGTTAGGTAGATTGTTCATGGATGAATGGCATTTCAGAAATGGATGGATAGATGAAACATATTTATATGGTTTCCTGGGTTAAGGGAGATTTGTGCAGCATGTGTTAGGAGTGTAATGCTGTATGACAGTAAGACTGGTGCAGTAAAGAAAAATATCCATTGGCTCAAATGTAAAGAACCAAGAATGATTAGATGGATAAGTAATGGACCCTTGAATGACTGATCTGGAGACATTAGGATTATGATTGAAGAGCTGAGAGGAAGGATGGGACTTGACTGTATTAGTGCTGTGATAAGAAGGGGTACACTGAGACAATTTCGGCATGTGGAGAGGATGGAAGATGACAACTGGCTGCAGAGAGTGAGAAGTGTGAATGTTGAGGGTAGAGTTGTGAGAGGCAGAGCGAAGAAGACTTAGGACATGATCATAGTGTACTCTCGGAACACGGGAATGAATATAGAGGCTGCTAGAGCTAAAGCAGCATGGACAGCCACCATTAGGTGGCCAAGACCAATGCATTTAAGCATGTTGGTGCCTTTATAAATGAAAGGACAGGTAATCATTTAGCTTGTCCCTCAGTACAGTCACCTGAATGTAAAACCACTGTACGTCAAGTGAGTCAGTGGTTGTGACAACATTATTTAGTGTTGCAAGCCAGGGGTCAGAAACCACTGAATTAGGACAAGTTCACTGTATGCTTGGAGGATGCTTTGACTCACAGATGAATTTGCAAAATGAACAAACAGGGAAAGTACCTCGAAGATGCTTACTTCCTCCCCAGGGATATGATGCCAGTCACATGTACCACAACATAGTTGATAGCAAGTGTATGGTGGTGAGTTGCATTTCCAACTTGCCACCCCAGCTACCCACCTGATTCATCAAACATCCATCAGTCCCTACACAACAAGGAGAGGCTTAGGTAGCATGCTTGTGCCAAGAACATGGCCTGCAGCTGGGCGATGGAAGTTTCAGAAATCTTTATTAGTGGTAAAAATTTCATTATGTCTGTAGGTGGGGACGCTCACCATCCACTCACTCGATGTAGTGCTGCTCTCGGGTGTCTGCCCTTTCCTCTCCTCCATCCTTCTTTCCTTCAATCCTCTTCTGTCTTTCTTTCCTTCATTCTTTCCTTGTCCTTCTGCCTACAGGTGACTTTACACTCCCTCTTTCGTCTTTCTTGCCTTCATTCTTCCCTCGTCCTTCTGCCTGTGGGTGACTCTACACTGAGTGACAAGCCAAATGGTTTCCTGTATACCAGGAAACCATTTACTATGCTGGGTGGTAACTATATAACCAAATTTTGGTGCCTGGTGATTTAGTGGGTAATTACGGCGCTCCAATCGGACTGAGCCAGTGAAGGTTTATATCCAAGGGGTGGTTGGGGTTTATTGCTCACGTAATGCCATTCAAGGATGAGTGAGGCTGGTCACTCTCATCTTAAATGTCAGGACTAACCTGCCTAGCCCCGGGCTCCTACGTTCCTCTGTGGGGTGACATAGGACTGGATAATGAATGAATGGATGAATGTCTGAATGAAAGGATGGGAATGGGATGCAGTAGCTCTGTGGGGTGACATAGGACTGGATAATGAATGAATGGATGAATGTCTGAATGAAAGGATGGGAATGGGATGCAGTAGCGTTGTTACACTGACAACAGCACAGGACAGCTGGACAGAATGAACCATAGATGCAAATATATTGACAATTAACATACTGTATTTGCTCTCATGATACACTAAATTTCATGATACTCTAAATTTATTGCAATAAGACCTCACTATAATGGACTAATGGGGCCCAAGCCATTCCGAAAAAATGTGAAATTCCGATAAAAGCGACATCCGGACTTACCCCTGCTAATCCGGACTTTTTCCGATATATCAGACATTAGTCTGGATTGCATCAGTGGTTTTCACCACCATTGCAGTATTGTACTGTGTTATACCTTCACTACATTAATCAAATGGTAAAATAATACTGTACTGTGCACTGAAAAACACTACATTAATCAAATGGTAAAATAATACTGTACTGTGCACTGAAAAACATGTCTTTTACTTGTCTTATTGTGGTGAACATAGCTGAAGTGGTCAGGCAGTCCGGACTGCTTCTGGCTTTATTAGACTTTTTCCGATATATAAGAGTTTAGTCCGGTAGCCCCTCGAGTCCGATAAAAGCGAATTCCGGTGTACTGAAGTCCGTTTTATCGAGGTCATACTGTACTATATTACTGTCACATTTTATTTATGAAATTTGTGTATACTTTATGGGAGATGAAGTGCTTGAAAGGGTACAACAAGGAAGAAAGGTTGCTGGTTGTTTGAAAGCAGTGATAAGAAACAAGGAAGTAAGCATGGAAGTGAAAAAGTTACTGCATGACAGTACTGTGATACCAACTCTAACATATGGAAGTGAAGCTTGACCTTGTTTGAGGGACACAAGTCAAGAGTGAGAGTAGTGGAAATAAGTTATCTGAAAGGAGCATGTGGAGTCATATGGAGAGACAGACTGACAAATGAGGAAGTGAAGAAGCATTGTGGTGTGGATGTGGATGTGATAGGAAGCGTTATGAGAAACACACCAAAGTGGTTTGGCCGTATGGAGAGGATGGAGAGCGAAAGACTGACAAAGAGAGTGTATGTGAGTGAGGTGGAGGGGGGAGAGGGAGGGGAGGCCAAGGATGAGATGGAGGGATGGAGTGGAAAGGTATATGAGAGAGGGGAGTGTGAGCTGGGAGCAGGGCAGTGAAATGGCAGGGGACAGGGCAACATGGAGGCAATTTGTTTGTGGCCACCCCTTATGGGATTAAGGCACCTAGCAACAGACTGACAGATTGATAGATGAAGGTCTGATGTTACTGTAACTGAGGAATATTCCATTTTTTGAACTAATATTAAGTGTTGGAAATCTCATGGGTAACCCAAAAATCATGCTTAATCAGTTAACATGGAATTCACTACACCACTGAAATAGGTGACTTGCAATATATTTAGTACTTTTTAATGCCACACACTACAGTACATGCATATACAGTATTGTTGTTTTAATTCTGATGTGGCCTCAGGCATATCTGAATGTGAATCTGGTGGCCGGTAGGCTGAGACTGCTCTTCTGCTGTGCACCATCCTCCTTTGGAGGGGGACTGGGAAGAAGTCATGTGATATCTGTATAACTGAGTACTGTAGTGGATTATTTCAGTACCACTGTAGGAAGGTGTCTCTCTTCAGTACTACATGCATATTGTAATGTATGGTACATTTCTATACAGGTATATCTGATTGTAATTCCAGCTTGAGATTTAGTGTATGCCACTGCCATGTTTCAAGATTAAGTAAAATATGAATGAGGAAAACAAGAGCAGCAAAATTTGTACAGTACATGGTTAAGTTTTGGGGTAATGGTTTTGATAACTATATTTGACTGAAGAAGTGTATGCCACATGGGCTTACACCACTTTCATGGATCAGTAATTTCTTGTGTAATGCAGATGTGAAACCTCATACATCATATTCAAACACTTTAAACTACCAGTGCTTCCATCCTAAGTGAAATTCATAAAAGAGAATACAGAATATTTAAGGTTATCTTTTTAGTGAACACTGTTAATCACTGAGTGTCACATTTCTCCTTAATACATTTCTCTGTTTCAATGAAAAAGTATATTTTGTTCAAAGGCAGTGTATGTGATGGATCCATTTTCAGTTTATTATTTCACGGTATTCAGGCCCCTTGTGAAACGTGTCATGGCCCTGATGTAATGATTGATTTGCAGGCCAACTGAGAAACATAACAAGGCCCTGGTGTTATGATTACTGTCACAGTGTATAGGCTGCAGTCAGCTCCCTAGCAGCCGAGTCAGGCTACCTGGACACAAGGTATGATGATTTGGTACTACAGGTAGTCCTTGTTATGAGTCAGGGACATGTTCTTAACTCCTTCACTATGATGATGTCTTACATAATATGTAAGATGACTGAAATATTACTTCACTTGTGCTATCATCAGATGTCTGTATTCAGTTTAGGAGAGGTTATTCTAACTGGACAGGTTAGATACCATATATTATTCATTAACCCCTTCAGTATATGAGATCTCCATTATGCTGAATTCAATCATCTGGTCTTTGAGAGAAGTGAAGCCAGTGAGTGTACAGTGAGATTGGATGGGAAGGATATGGAGAATGTGAGTGAATTTAAGTACTTGGGCAGTGTGATGAGTAAGGATGGTAGTCTGGAGGGTGAAGTGCTCGAAAGGGTACAGCAGGGAAGGAAGGTTGCTGGTTCGTTGAAAGCAGTGATAAGAAACAGGGAGGTGAGCATGGAAGTGAAAAAGTTGTTACATGACAGTATTGTGATACCAACTCTGACATATGGAAGTGAAGCGTGGACCCTGTTGGAAGGACAGAAGTCAAGAGTGAGAGCAGTGGAAATGAGTTATATGAGAGGAGCATGTGGAGTCACATGGAGAGACAGACTAACAAATGAGGAAGTGAAGGAGCGTTGTGGTGTGGTTGAGGATGTGATGGGAAGCGTTAGGAGAAACACGTTAAGGTGGTTTGGGCATGTGGAGAGGATGGAGAGTGAAAGATTGACGAGGAGAGTGTATGTGAGTGAGGTGGAGGGGGCGAGAGGGAGGGGGAGGCCGAGGATGAGATGGAGGGATGGAGTGGAGAGGTATATGAGAGAGGGGGGTGTGAGTTGGGAGCGTGGTAGTGAAATGGCAGGGGACAGAGTGACATGGAGGCGATTTGTTTGTGGCCACCCCGTTCGGGATTGAGGCGTCTGGCAATAGATAGATAGATAGACAATCATCTGGTGGTGGCCCAGTCAAAATGAAAAAGAGGTCACCATATTCAAGGGGTTAAGTACTGTATCACATCTTTTTCCATGCACTGGTGTCATACTGAAAACTGGAGCAAATGACAAAACGGGATTAGAGGTAGCAACGGAACTTTATTAGACAATTTTTGTTAGGTTTACTGTGGATTTGAAAGCAGAAAAGGGTACTCATAACAAGGACTTACTGTACTAAACAGTATTTATGCCCTTTCTCATGGGTCCTGCTTGTATGTTACAGACTTTTTACCATGGTGTTGTCTATGATACCATTTAACCCTTTGGCTGCAAGGCACCTACTCTAATTTATTTCCCCCAAAGCTAGATTATTTTACTATGCCCATTATGTTCAAGAGGAACCTGAGGGTCCACAGATGTCAAAAGTATCAATTAGCAATCTGGATGAGATTGACGAACAGTACAGTACTTGATTCCAGCTTTTGACGGACATCACTAAACTCAGAAATTCATCACAGCCAGGGGGTTAAGTCAAGATATCCATAGAGAAGAATTCATCTGCTGGTTGGATAATGCACAATATACCATTTGAAGGAACCTACACAGTTTTCATTAACCTGTTACCAGAAAGTCTGGTGAGTGATGCATAGGGTGGTTGCACTGTATGAAAGGTAGGGGTAGTGTGGATCCACTGTTGCAGTAAGATGAACAGTGCAGAAAGCATGTGAGAAGGAATGCAGCTATGGCATATACTGTACTATATGGCATTTATGGATCTGGAGCATGTTTATGGCACAAGGAATAAGGAAGAATGATAAAGGACTTTATGCAAATATGGTGTTGATGGAAAACTTTGAATACTATAAAGAGTACTAGTAAGTACATGTCTAAATGTGTGATTCAATTTCAGTGCTGCAGTGGGATAAGGGTGAGTTATTTCCCCATAGCTATTCTATGCAATGAAGATGATTGTGTGGCTCATTTCACTGGGCATGCTCTTGACAGCCCTCCCACTTTCATATTTTTTCTCCATCTTCAATTGAGAACAAGTACAAATGGAAGCTTCTGAGAAATGGGAGCTTCAGAACCCTTTGGTTAATGCCTTAGGTACGGTGTGATGTGAGAGGATGACAGTATTAGAAGATGGTATGGTGTATTGTGATTGATGATATAGTGCAGTATGGTGTGACTTCACTAAAATTTATAGAGTGAAGTACTTCATGTCTGAAAATCAGTGGTAAGAAACAGATGGACAGGAATGAATCTAGAGATGAACCTACGTCTAACGATGATGATGATCAGACACAAGGGCATACAACTGACAGTGCCCATGAATAAACAATACCTGCATTTACAAAGAATGATGTATTCATAATAGCAATAAAAAGATATAAAGTACAGTACTAACAAATGACATTTAACTAATTACTTATTTATGTTACACCTTTTTACAAAACCAAATGCCCTATTTCACTTGTGCCATGCAAATTTTGGAGGCAGCCTGCAAAGAAGCTACTAAGTTGCTTATAAAACTAGACAGGCAGTAGAGGTGCTGACTGAAGGAATTGTTCTAGATTTGGAGAACTGAGTACATTACTGTCTCCAGTTATAACACTTCCAAGTCAAAGTGACTCCTCTGACATCCTCAGTGAGTCATCCCCTCTTGAAAAGACTGCTCAGGCTATGGGCTTTCACAGATACCATATGCCATCAAAGTTCTCCATTAAAGGATCAGCACCAATGCTTCAGTGGTAGGTGGGGGTGCCCATCATCCATCCACTTAGTGTAGCAGTATTCTGTTTTAAGGTAACTACACTGAGTGGCAAGCCAAAGTATTTCTTGTAAACCAGGAAATCACTGAAATTGCTGGGTGGTAACCTTATAACCAACCAACAAGTGACAACAAGTGGGCTGGCAGAAGGTTAGTTCCCCTCCATGGAAAACAACTAACTGAAAATATGAACAGCAAGCCTCAGACCAGGACTGACCAGCAGGTGACAAGGACTGAACAAAGGACATGGTATGGATTGCAACAAGGAATGTAAAGAGTGCGAGTGATAAGGTGAAAGAGAGAGAGAGAGAGATCGTCCAGGTACTTGACAGTGCAAAATGGGATGTGGAATATCCATCCATCCATCATCCAATCCTACGTTGCCCCATGAGCAGTGTAGAAGCCTGGGGCTAAGCAGATTGGTCCCGACATTTAAGATGAGAGTGACCAGCCTCACTCATCCCCGAGTGGCATTACGTGAGCAATAACCCCAACCACCCCTTGGATATAAACCTTCACCGGCTCAATCCGATTGAAGTGCCTTAATTACCCACTAAACCACCAGGCGCCATAATTTGGTTTTATGGTTACCATCCAGCATAGTAAATGGTTTCCTGGTGTACATGAAACCATTTGGCTTTTCACTCAGTGTACAGTCACCCACAAGCAGAAGGAAGAGAAAAGAAAGACAGAAGAGGGAGTGTAAAGAAACCCATAGGCAGAAAGATGAGGAAAGAATGAAGGAAAGAGACAGAAGAGGATGGAAGGAAAGAAGGAAGGAGGAAAGGAAAGAGCAGACACCTGAGAGCAGCACTACATCGAGTGAGTGGATGGTGAGCGCCCCCACCTATCACAAATAACCAAGAATAAATGGAGAGTTGATAGTTGGAGAAAATAAGAGATTGGATCAGTTGGCTCAAGGACTGTGTGGGTAAGACTGAAAGTTGGACATGTGGGTGATTGTGTATGTGTATGTGCCAATGCAAACTCATGCAAGTACAGTGAAAGAAGAGTTCTGGACAAATGTGGAAGCATGCATGGAAAAATCTGAAAGGAATGAGTGAGTGTTTTTGAATGGAGATATGAATGGAAGAGTAGGGAATGTGAACGTGGACGGAGTAGTTGGTGAGTGGGGTGTGCCTGCAGAAGTGGATGAGAATGGCAGTGCTCTAGTGGACATTTGTACAGGGAGGGGGTTAGTGATAGCCAATACCCTCTTTAAACACAAAATGATCCACAGGTATACGTGGCAAATGATGAGATGGGTGGGTGGTGAATTGAATGAAAAGAAAGCAATGATTGATTATGTGATGATAGAATGAGAAGATGTGTAATGGATGCAAGAACATATACAGGTTGGGGGAGTGGACTTGCTGACCACCACTTGGTGGTGATGGTCAAAGTTCAAATGAAATGGAGGAATAGAAGAAGGGAAGGACATGAGGAAACAGTTCAAACAAGGAGGGTAGAAAGGTTGCAAGACGATGGTTAAAGGCAGATTATAAGAGAGAAGTGGAGAAGCGACTGGGTAAATATGATTTCGAGCAGATGGGGGATGTGGAAGGTGTGTGCAAGATATTCACAGAAGAAATCCATGCACCCCGTGAGGTGGTGTGTGGGGTGAAGAGAAGACGAAACGGGGTGCAAGGAACAGCAAGGTGGAATGAAGAGGTGAGACAGGCTGTGGCACAGAAGAAAGCATATAGTGAGTGGATGAGAAACAGGGACATGGACGAAGTTGAAAGACAGAAGAGAGAGTTATATGTAGAAAGGAAAAGAGAGGCGAAAAGATTAATGAGAGTAAGAAGAGTGTGGATGAGAAATTTGGAAGGAATCTGAGTGTAAAGTGGAGGGGAATGTAAGAAAATGTTCATGGTAGAGGTAAAGAGGTTAGACAGGGTGATAAAGAAGTTAGTCGGGGAGTGAAAGATAAAAACGGTATATTGCAAGGGTTCACAACCTTAATAGCAGTGCCCCCTTCAGGTCAGGAAAATATTCATGATGCCCCTCCCACCCCTCTGATGCCTAAATAATGATGTTTTTATCTGTTCCATGTGGATGCTTAACCCCTTAACCGCGGGGCGTCACTTTCGTGACGGTCGGGTGCAATGGATCATACCGAGGGGCGTCACTTGAGTGACTCTGTGTTATTTTTAGTTCCCCCGGGCTTTCAGGTGGTGACTTGTATCATCTGTCAGCACTGCCAATGTCCAACAATAGTCAGAGCTGCTAATGTCATCAGTACTCCCATCCATTGTTGACAATTTAGCCATTTTCCCCCATTCAAGACTCCCCTCCATTACCCTCTCGTGTTATCTGCTCAGCCACTCTGGGCTAAGTAAATTTCCCCCGGATTTTTCCACTGTTTTCATCCATTGAAATGAGACCTATGCCCTATTCGTATACAAAATAATATATATATACAGTAATCCCTCCATTATCCGACATAACAGAGCCAAAGGCATGTCCGGATATTGGTCATGTCCGGATATTGGTCTTGTCCGGATATTGGCCCTGAAGCTCCAGCACTGGTCATTCACGACCCTAACCTAACCTAACCTAAATCAGAAAACCACCTACCTACCTCCCTATTGGACATGCATAGCACTTATTTAAGTCCCCTTTCACATAAATAATGCACACAAAGCATGAATTAACTGAATTCTAACCAAAAAATGATGATTTAGAGGTGAGTAAGGTATAGGTGCTCACAACTTCCCAGCAAGTGTAAGTAAGTATCAGACATTGAAATCACTATGAAAATCACCCTTTCTCACACCATATGCATTAAATAATGGACACAAAGCATGAATTCATTGAATTTTAACCCAAAAATGATGATTTTGAGGTAAGTAAGGCATAGATGTTCATGAGTTGGCAGCTTAGTGTAAATAAGTATCGGACATGGCAATCACTATGAAAATCATCATTTCTCACATCTTATGCACTAAAATATGAGATACAAAGCACCAAATAAATAAACTGTTACCAGAAAAAGAGCTAGGTATGGCAAAGGTGTTCACTGTTCACCAACAGCACCAGTCATTCCTGACCCTAACCTAACCTAACCTAAATCAGAAAACCACCTACCTACCTCCCTCCCGGACATGCATAGCACTTAATTAAGACCCCATTCACATAAATAATTGGCACAAAGCATGAATTAATCGAATTTTAACCCCAAAATGATGAATTTGAGGTGAGTAAGGCAGGGGTGTTCATGAGCTGGCAGGTTAGTGTAAGTATCGGACTATGAAAATCATCATTTCTCATACAAAGCATCAAATAAATAAACTGTCACCAGAAAAAGAGTTAGGTATGGCAAAGGTGTTCACTGTTCACCAACAGCACCGGTCATTCTTGACCCTAACCTAACCTAACCTAAATCAGAAAACCACCTACCTACCTCCCTCCTGGACATGCATAGCACTTAATTAAGACCCCATTCACATAAATAATTGGCACAATGCATGAATTAATCGAATTTTAACCCAAAAATTATGATTTTGAGGTGAGTAAGGCAGACATGATTATTACTGAGACATGATTATTACCCTCATCTCTAAGGTTTTTACAGTGGTCATAACTGCTCTTGAAGCATGTCCAGTAATCCAGTGTTTAACTACACTTAATCCTTAGCACTGTGACTTGATTATTTAAACAAGAACGAA
The DNA here is from genome assembly GCA_018397915.1 of Birgus latro. Classification (NCBI taxonomy): domain Eukaryota; kingdom Metazoa; phylum Arthropoda; class Malacostraca; order Decapoda; family Coenobitidae; genus Birgus; species Birgus latro. The sequence continues at coordinate 19,294 of JAGKTI010002783.1, forward strand.
AATACCACAAACGAGCGGACAGCCATCCACTGTTCACGGGAGTTGAGACAGAACTAGTAGGAGGGAGACTGAGCAGGAGGGGAGCTAGTCGGCGTGCGCGGGAAATTCAAACTGACGCAGTCGGAAAAAATCGGATTTTTTTTTTTTTTTCAATTTGGGGGTTTTGGCCATCAGCCCACAATGTCCGAATAGTGAGGTGTCCAGATAGTGGACGTCCGAATAGTAGAGGGATTACTATAAAAAATAAGGTAACTGATAGTGCCATACACCTAAAATTGGCTAATTATCACTTGGCAACATCCAACCTGCACTCGTTTGCTAATTTCCCCTGCTTTTTTTTCCCGTGAAATATGCCGTATGAACTACTCTCGTAATATAAATGTATATAGGAAAGGATGGGAGAACCCTGAGTGATATTTATATTCACCTGGAACTACCTAATTTATTATGGATTGTCTAGATTTCCTATGACTTATTTCTTAGCATATACATTAGCAGCTGACATTTTCAACTCTTGGCTACCGAGATACAGTCAGTTCGCTCAGTTCTCTCTCGTCCTTCACAGTGAAATGACGCTCCTCCATTTCTGCCGCTTTTGCGCCTATTATAAAAGGCCCTGTGGCTTCTACCCCTACTAAACATCATGTGGGAAGCGGTAAAGGACTGTAGGTATATATAAGTGTAATGAAGTACTAGAAATAATAAAGTGTGAGTGTGAAAATGAGTAAGAAATGACAGAATACCAGCAGCTAATTAGCACGAGTGGGAGGCTTTTACGCGCTCGTATTTTACATTGCTTTCACAGTTTTTTTTTTTTTTTTTTTTAAGTATGGATTCCAGACTACTTGGAAATCATTGAATAGTGTTTCTAGTGATAATATCTGGCAGTGGTATTCAGATTAGGGGATGTCGGGAAGTGTAAAGTGGAGACTTAGTTACCCAACTTCAGAAGTCTCCACAAGTCCTATGGTAGTCGACGAGTGCTAAAAAAATATCCCAAGAGAAAGCCGAAGGTATGTGCCATATGAATATTTAATTATAATATTCTAGGGCTAATAACTGATTTTTGGCAAATATTTTTAAAAAGCCAGTCGGAGTGCAAATATCCCTGCAGGAATGGCACGATGTGCCTCCAACAACCCCGCTGTGTAGGGGGTAAGATGCTAGATGGCAACACTACATGTGGTTGCGCGAAATGACAATTGTGAAGTTTTCCGATTAAAGTTTCTTATTCATATATACAGTATCTTTGGGAATACCCTGTGTGCATTTGAATGGCATAGCCCTATGTTGAACTTTGACTGCCCCACGCCCCCCCTGGCAATCTCAAATGCCTCCCCAGGGGGGCGCATCCCCCAGTTTGGGAAACGCTGGTACATTGCTAATGGAGAAGGGAGAAAAGGTGAGCAGATGGAAAGAACACTTTAAGGACTTGTTGAACATTGAGAATGAAACTGGAGAATGGCTGGGAGAAGGAGGGAAGTGAGAAGAGAGGAAGAAATTAGTAGGATGAAAGTTGTGGGAGCAATGAAGAGAGTCAAAATGGGGAAAGCCCCAGGAACTGATAGAGTGTGAGGTGAAATGCTGAAGCATGGGGGAGAGATAATAGAATGGATGTGAAAGATGTGAAGACTGGCCAAGGAGGAAGGTAATGTCCCGGAGGATCGGAAGTCAGGTACAATTATTCCTCTGTACAAAAGAAAAGGGTAAAAAGTGTGTGGTAAGCATAGGGGTATTTGCCTTCTTAGAGTAATGAACACTTTTTTTTTTTTTTTAAGCATACATTTCTGTTCCATTTTGTCCCCTGAAATTGCAAAACCCATGAATTTTCATCTAATCATTCAGCCCTGAGTGTGCCCAGGAAGCAAATTTCTGTTCTGTGTGCATAATCATCTCAACACTGGGAATCCTCAGCCAGGAACGACACTCGCCCAGTCGTTTCAAAAGTAACCATACATTTTACTCAAGAATATGCTCAGTGTGTTTCCCAGGCAAAATTTTCTCAACAACCTAACCTAACCTATCCCACTATGGCTGCTTGGGTGAAGTGGCTGGCTGTGGTATTGAGACAAATACCCATACGGAACGGAAATATGCACCCAGGAAAGGTACCTAAAGTGTGGAGGGTGACATCATCGCGCACAACTTTCAAATTTTGTCGCCAGGCCAGCTGACTTCCCGTGTGAGCTTGAGTTTTTCCTCGTGTTGATGTGATTTGTCTCATTATGCTGAGTGCGTTAGAACAAAAATGTGTTACTCAACCACGTGTTACTCAAGAACTGAGTGTACTTACTGCCAAAAAATCTGGCTTAATTTCACAAGTTGGCTCAAGCTGTACTCACATGAACCATGAGGTCGATTTTATAATTTTTATATTCTGTGATGCTATCTCCACGAACAACAAATCGTCTTTGTTTATTGAGGAATTTTCACACGTGAATCATCCAATTTGAACACAGAGATAACTTATGGCATGGAAACAATAATTCCAGAATGGAATGCCAAGCAGGTGGATTTCCATACAGGTAGGTGATGGTAATGATACAGAATTCCAGTTTTCCAAATTATTAAAATATCCGTGGCACTTGAACCAGACCACTCTTGATTATGGGAACTGCACTGTACTTCATGTATCAATACTATACTGTACATTGATATAAATGTATGAAGATACTAGTTCAGCACTATTATTCTTAAAATATCTTGGTCAACATACTGTATATGATAAGCAAGTTTCAGAACAGTAGAACCCCGGAATTCATACACAATTCGTTCCTGAAGGCTGTATGAGTTGCGAACTGTTCGAAAACCAAATCATTTTTATCCATAAGAAACAATATATTTTGCATTAATCCGTACATTAAACCTTTAAAATAAAGAATTATACCCTGTAGATAATATAAATTATAATTTTACTGCATGTTACCTGTTCTGAGGACAGCTGATGGCTTAAATGGATGGATGTGGAGAGGAGAAGGTGGGGTGTTAGTTTTTGGAAGGGAAGTCACCTTCCATGAAAACTGTAGGTAACTGCCCAACTGGTGTTTTTTCTCTTTTCTGTCTCTTTGGACGAGGAGATTTTTGGGATTGGGGAGATGCTTGGGGTTGGGGCATTGCTCTGGGTTCTTTAATGATAAAGAACCTGTCCAATGTTGTCTGCTGTTGATGACTTTTCAAGATTTTCCTAAAATGGTCAATAACATTGTCATTAACCCCTTAAGCGCGGGATTGTTGGATGCGGTCCTTGGGCGTCCCGCGGGGTTATTCGCGCTCCGACTGACTTTTTAAAAATATTTGCCAAAAATCAGTTATTAGTCCTAGAATATTATAATTAAATATGCAAATGGCACATACCTTCAGTTTTCTCTTGGGATGTTTGTTGAGCCTTCGTCGACTACCGTAGGACTTGTGGAGACTTCTGAAGTTGGGTAACGAAGTCTCCACTTTACACTTTCCGACACCCTGTAATATGATTACCACAGCCTGATATTATCACTAGAAGCACTATTCAATGATTTTCAAGTGGTTTGGAATCCATACTCCCCCCAAAAAAACACACTGTGAAAGCAATGTAAATTACGAGCACGTACGGGCCTCCCACCCGCGCTTGTTCCCAGCTGGTATTCTGACATTTATTATTCAGAAACACACTCACACTTTATATTCCTAGTACTTTATTACACTTATATATATCTACAGTATTTATCAATATGTTTCCTTCAGTAATAGTAGTTTATTTTCACTCCAGGCATTCACTTTCTCATTCAGTAAACTACACAGAGAGTGAAGCTTTCACTTTCAATGTCATTACTCCAAGTATCAGTCACTATCCATCATCATCATCGATAATTCAGCCAGTTCACATCCACAGCAGAGTCACTTAGTCCTTTACCACTTCCCACACAATGTTTAGTGGGGGTAGAGGTCACAGGGCCCTTTGCAATGGGCACAAAAGCGGCGGAAATGGAGGGGCGCGAGTGCGACATGATTCCACCTTGAAGGACGACACTGAACTGAATGTTGCAGCGTACTGTATATTGGGCAGCCAAGGGTTGACAATGTCAGCTGCTAATTTATATGCTATGAAATAATTCGTAGGAAATCTAGACAATACATAATAAATTAGGTAGTTCCAGGTGAATGTAATTATCACTCAGGCTTCTCCCTTTCTTTCTTATATATATTTATAATAAGAGAATAGGTCACACGGCATTTCGAGGGGTAATAAGCAGGGAAAATTAGCGAACGAGTGGACCTGCAATGTTGCCAGGTGATAATTAGCCAATTCCAGGTGTATGGCACTATCAATTACCTTTTTTTTTTTTTATATATACAGTATATTATTTTGTAAAAGAATAGGGCATAGGGCTCATTTCAATGGATGAAATCAGTGGAAAAATCCAGGGAAGATTTGCGAAGCGCAGCGCGGCTAAGCAGGCGAGAGGAGAGGGTAATGGAGGGGAGGTAGGGAGGGGAGTCAAGAACGGGAGAAAATGGCTAAATTGTCAACAACAGATGGGAGTACTGACGACATTAGCAGCTCTGACTATTGTTGGACATTGGCAGTACTGACAGATGATACAAGTCACCACCTGAAAGCCCAGGTGAATTCAAAACAACACAGAATCACAAAAGTGATGCCCCGCGGTATGAGCCATTGCGCCCGAGAGTCACGACAGTGCCAATCCGCGGTTAACCCCTTCATTACCGAAATCGATAAGGTTTACGCTTGTAAACCTAGAAAAAGTTCTGGCGAGGAACCGATAATTGTAAGGTTTACGGTGGTAAACCTGATAAGGAAAAGGAGGTATAGGAGGGTAGGAGTGTTGGTTTGGGTGTTACTGGAGAGACTTGTGTTGTAAGAACTGGCAACTTGACCCTGACATCATTCTCCTTGTCATGGCCATGCCATGGCCGTATCAGAGTCCATGCCAGGCCATGATTGACATCATTTGGGTATTTAGGATATGATTTATTATTTCTAATGTTTTGGGCATATATATATACCTATATGGTATGATATAAACAGAAAAAAAAAGTTGCACTAGGCATATCAGCACGTGGTTGCCATGACAATAACACTCCTAGGCCCCACCACCAATCAGCTGCCAGTTCTCCCCTGCAACCCCTCAGTTTCCCCCAAGCTGCATGCTGTGACCTGTGTGTGTTTTTTTTTCCAGTTTTTGAGTGATCATGGCGTCATCTGATACTGATGACGAATTCGATACACAACTTGCTAGTGAGTTAGATGGGTCTGACAACAATGAAACTCAATCAGACATATCAGTGAGTGAGTCAGACGATGATTATATACCAGAAAACGACAGTGATAGCGAGGGTACGAGTGATGAAAGCGAGATAGATAATTCCTCAAATCCCAGCCCTGTAGGCTCGCCATTGTTGCAGAGTCCTTCTGGACCTGCCTTCACCCTCTTGTTGGATCCGTTTGCAGATCAAAGGCCACCTCCACTACCTACACTTCACCTGGACTTTCCCAACGTACCTACTGCAGTGTATCAACACCACAAGGAGCAACATATGAGTGCCATGGACTGTTTTCAACTGTTTATTACCAAGGACGTCATCGATTCTCTCTGTTTGTGGACCAACGTGCGGGCCCAGAATTTCTTTAGGGAAAATCCATCAATAAGCCCTCACAAATTCATGGGACTGAAGTGGCGTGATGTTGACCTGGCTGAGATGAACGTGTTTATTTGCCTACAGCTATTGATGGGGATCAATAAACTGCCAAAAATTTCCGATTACTGGAGTACTTCACCACTTTGCCAAGGCCCAAAAGTTTTTACCTCCTCTGTAATGTCCAGGAATCGCTTTTCACAAATCCAACGATTCGTTCGCTATTCACACCCCGATAATGCTGACCCAAAAAGACCTATGACAAGAATTGAAAGCTTCCTACTGAAGCTCCAGGATTCCTGTATGACTCTCTTTTCTGCTGGCGAGAATTTTGCAGTTGATGAGTCCCTCATCCTATACAAAGGACGCCTTCATTTTCGCCAGTACATAAAGGCAAAGCGTAAAAGATTTGGTCTCAAACTCTTCGCCCTTTGCCCTAGTTCACCCACTTCAC